>BDMV01000001.1:18117620-18137966 GCA_008326285.1 Oryza officinalis | reverse complement strand
GGCCCAAACCCTCCGCCAACCAATCCAATCCAAGAGCCACCCATCGTCAGTCTCAGCCCAAATCAGATCACACAGCACGGGCAGGGAAGAGGAAAGGGGGTCGGCTCACCCTGGGAGGAACCGACGGCGCGTCGCGCTCCTGCTCCGCCTCCTCCTCCTCTTGCCGCGCCTCCCGCTGTTCCATGGGAGGGGCTGCGGCGCAGGTAGCCGTTGACGACCAAGGCGCGCGGCGTGATATACTGGGCGGTGGTGGTGGTCTGGTCGGCTTTTGCTGCGGCCTCCTGGCTGTGGCTCCCGGAGAGAGAGAGGGACAGTGCGGGCCGTCAAATCCGACGGAAAAGGCGGGGATCTCTGCGCGAGGTCTCCCTCCCTCCGCCGCTCCGCCCTTTCCGTCTAGGTGTCGGCTTTTCCCGCAATGGGGTGTGTGTGTGTGAGAGAGAGAGGGTGGCCAGTGGGGGAGACGAAAGCCGAGTGAGAGAAGGGCAGTTGCTGAACAACTGAACTGCTTTTCGCTTTCGGCAACGGCAACGGAACCTCCGGAAGATTGGTTGTCAAAGGCATCAAGGATTGGTGAATCGCGACCATCCGATCGATGATCGACACATCCCAAGCGGCGTTCGAGGGAGAACTCACCAAAGCATTTTGCATGCCCCGAAGGCACGAACAGGCAAAGTAGCAGACAGCTTTTGCTCAAGACTGGAGATTGGCACTTTCGAATCAGACACTACAGCGATTTTGTTTATTTGGTTAGTTACTACTAAAAGCCATCAACAGTCAGGAACATAATAGATGGTGCACAGCGAGGCATGCTAAGGATTAGAAAATGAAGGTTATGCTTGACAAGGATTTCACGTACCTTCTAACGGT
Source organism: Oryza officinalis (assembly GCA_008326285.1). Lineage (NCBI taxonomy): Eukaryota > Viridiplantae > Streptophyta > Magnoliopsida > Poales > Poaceae > Oryza > Oryza officinalis. The sequence continues at coordinate 18,137,099 of BDMV01000001.1, read as the reverse complement.
GTCACTCATCCATATTCCACGTAACACATTACGCTTTCGTGACAACATAAGTTACACTCGTTAATTAGTTGATTTCATTGCTACGTTTGCCACGTGGTTTTTAAGAGGATTCTTTCACATATAGTTCCATTGTCGCGTTTTACAATTGCAATGAAGGTCATTAAACTTTGAGCCATCCTTATTGATCAAACTATTACCACCTTCATTTCAAAATATAACAACTTCTGACTATAAATCTAAACACATAACTGTCTAGATTTATAGTTAAAAATGTTTATATTTTAAAACGGAGACATCAAAGTTCTACATTTATTGATCAAAGTCCAATATTGGACTGGAGCTGGACTCATCTTTTCATAACACCACATACAATTATCGTCATTTGTATTTTGATCATGTTTCACAAATTACATTTAGAATCTTACAATGATTATAGATCTGATCTTTTTTTTCAGAAACAAAATTCAGCATTTATGTACTAACACTAGAGCTGGATATTTGGGTATTGTATAACATGTAATATCTCTTTCTAGAAAAATAGTTCTTAAACTTAACGTTTCTCCAATTTTGTCTCTATTAGAAGGATACTTAATGTTTATATGTAATAATGAAGAGAAAATTCGATGTATAGCACAGGAAAAAAGTACCAAAAAATAGCCCAAAAATTTTTCCTTCCAACCAGAAGCACATAGCATTAGTTTTTCTTCAATTAGTAACACTTCCATTACATTTTCTGTCTAAATCGATTGGTTGGCCATGATTAGGGGCATGAAAGACGAATTTGTCCTTTATTCTAACCAAATGAACTTGGGCTCTTTGGCTATTTGGCTCGGCTCAATCCTGATGGACGGCGAGGGCGAGTGGGTGTGGATATGGCGGACCACGGAGATGAAGGTTGTGACGGCAGCGGCAGGGTGGTTGCTGGTGACGGCGAAGAAGGTGGTGGCCGATGAGGCTCCAGGCTGCAAGCCCAGGAAGCTGCATGACCACCACGATGAGCAGCCACATTGAAAGACATGTCAGAAGCCGTTGAACCTCGCATGTCCCACCACCGTTGTGCCGCACGCGTCGGCCGCAATCCTCGTAGTCGTGCCACGCGCAGCCACAACATGTGCTCTGGCTGCCGGGCCGACCAGAGAGCTCGCCAAACATGCCATGCCATCACATCAGCCGTAGCTCCGGCATCCATGCCACGCCATGGCCACTCACCGATGTGCCGGTGAGATCAACAAGAGGAAGAAAGGGGAAAGATGGAATAGGAGAAGGGCAAATTAGTCTTTTCCATCCCAATAAACAGCAATTGTGATGGAAGTGCTATGAATCAAAGAAAAACTAGTGGCACGTGCTACTGGTTGAAAGGGAAAAATTTTTTTGCGGCTTTTTCTCTGTGCTATATATCAAATTTTCTCAATAATGAAATCCTATTAGTTTGATAGGACGTACTATATCATGCTACATTTGTTGTTTGCTAAGCATAGTTGCATGGTAAATTTCCATATCATTATTATCTCCTTTTAAAGGCTAAGCACCTAGATAGTTGATAGACAATATAAGGTACGATGGTAATTAAGAAACCCTGCCCAAAATGCAAACGACAATAATATACGTGGTGTTAAGTGACCTCGCGCAATGTGAAGATGGTGCAAAGTGAAATTTACGTTATGCTAGTTCCCTTGTCAAGCTTTATCAGCTTATCAAAATAATGTCAATTTTCTACGGCAAACTTTGTGTAATTTATTTGTTGAGCTGAATGCAACATTTAGACGGTGTGTCGAAGCTAGAATTCGGCAATAAGAAAAATGGGTGGCATACGAGATCTAAAGTATATGGGTGAAGAGACAAAGATTTAAATAGGTTCAGGCCTTTTCGACAAGAAGTAATGGCCTATTTCTGTTTTGAAGATTGTATCCGCCGGATGTTGTATTGATCTGATGATCTTGGCTGTGAATATGTTCTTTGAGGGCCTCCTGTCCACCATATATAGGTTGGGAGGACAGGATTACAAAGATAGAAACCTAACCAAATACGGTATCGGTTTTCTAAATCTACTTTACAATATTATCGAACCAGGACTCTGGACCGCTCCTTAATACACAAGAAAACATAATACCCGAGTCATAGTCTATTACATATTCCATATACATAATCTATCCCTTACATCCAGTCGGATAGACCAGCCGTGTGGGTATATGGTACCCATAATCTTCACAGTAGCCCCTGAGACCTTCACAGTCAAAAGATAATCTTCTCTCAAACCAAATTAAACCAAAGCCGAGTGCTTCAATCATCTCCGTCATAATCTCCCGAGTGTTTTTACCAAATCAGAAGGTTGTAAAGGGCTGAAAATTTTTTTAAAGAATAACCAAGAATATATATGAAGGTGCATCGAATAGATGCACCTAATTAGGTGTAACTCCTAACTATGTGGTTAGTTGAACAAACTAATCATATAGTCAAGAAATAAATAATCTAACCAACCGAGTGGTTTCCAATAATTACAGTCGGCCGAGTGACTTAATATTAATATATAGCATATACAGAGTGAATGCTCAAATAACATGAGTGATATACCGTCTGTTTTAAAATATATAATGCACATAGCCTAAAACCAATTTGCGTCTTTAAGAATCACATAGCAAATGATTTTAACAACAAAAACCTTTTGCATAGCGAAAAAGAATTTTCTAAGGTATTGGTTTCACATTGTGTGCATATTGCCAAAATAAATATGTTCAAGTTCCTAGAAGACACACAATTTCACCACACCTGAAAATATATGGCATACGTGGTATAAAATCCAAGTAAAATAATACTCATAAATAGATTTATCAATCATCTGAAAAAACGATCAAAATATATAATCAGTCTAAAGCCATAATATTAGTCTTTAAATAAAATGCACACATATGTGACCTAAAGCAATGATATAATATCTAACCAATTGCTTTGTAAAACCCAAACATCGTCTTTAATTTATATAAAAAAGTTAATATAGCAGCTATATATATAAAGCTTCACTATTTACCACCTTTTAAATTGCATTCTACCAACTCCTACAAAAATTGTGTAACAGTTGTATTAAAGGATTTTAAGGTATTGGGCACTTGAGCACGCGCATATTAAATATGCCTAAGTACACTCTAAAGGCACATGACAGGCCACACATGAAAATATGGGCTGTAAACGCTCGATGGGCCTCGGCCCAAAGGAAATCATTTACCGATACTCTTAAAATATTCGCTGAAACTGCTCATCATCCTCTTCGCTGCTCATCTTTCCAAAAAAGTCCCCTTTTGCGCTCCTGTTCACTTCCGCCGCCATCAAAGCTAGGTCAAAGTATCCTCACGCATCCGGCCACCAAAATCACCCAAATCTCGCGGAAATTCGATGCGGGTTCCTTCCCTCATCATCCACCCCTAGATCCGAAACCAAAAAAATCCCAAATCCAAGTTATTTCGCATTTCACCCATGGGAGAGGAGAGAGAAATCCCTTTCGACCAATGGGCGACTTCGGATGTTGAAGAAAAGCACCTCTTAGAGATGGTGAAGAATGGTGTGCTACCGGTGAAGGAAATCATCGAGTGGCGGCCAGCAGCCTGCGAAGAGTTTCCTACACCCAACATCGGTGAGATTGTCGTTTTTACTCATTTCTTCTACAACAGTTTCATTCTCCCCACTTCTGATTTTTTTCGTGGTCTTCTTGATTTCTATGGGATTAAGATTTATCATCTTAACCCTAATTCTATTCTCCACATTGTCATTTTTATCCACCTTTGTGAAGCTTTCATCGGAATCCTCCCTCACTTTGGCCTTTTCCGTCGCCTTCTCTACTTGAAAGCCTAGCCTTCCAAAGAAAACCCGTGCATAGTCGGAGGCTCAGGTTTCCAATTGCGAGGAACTTTCCAGAAATCCTATTTCTCCTTGCCTCTTAAATCTTCGAACAAAGGATGACATTCCAACTGGTTTTATGTCTCCAATCCTTCTCCTTGTCTTCCTGACTTCATCGGACTTCCACCTACTCAACAGCCTCAATGGAATTCCTTGCCTAAAGTCATAGATAAAACTGAAGACGACATCTTGCTAGCCCAGATAGCTGAGATAAAGGAAAAAAGGCTTAAAAGGCAAGCAAATCACTCAGCATTTTATCAAATGCTAACTGGCCTCAATAAAAGAACGATCCAAACCAGCCTTTGAGTATAAAGGTCAGTCAGATCCTAATCATGAAGACCCTCAGTCCATCGACTTCAGAGTTAGGTGTTAGAGGATTTACAAAGTTTTTTCATCAGGGATAACTGTGGATTATTCCCACAAGCTCCCGGTTACATCATTCAGCCTGCTTCATCCTCCTCCTCCGGTATGTGAACTTTACTGCTCGTTAATAATTCAACACTTCCAATTGCTGCAAATCTTGATCATTATCTTTTATGCAAGAAAATAAGCATCTTATCTCAAACCCTCCAACTCCAACTCGCCACTCTCCAAAGAAGGGACCAAGTGATAGCAGCGGGACGACTGGAGGACCAACAATCAAGCCGCAACAAGGAACCAAACGGCCAGCCACAGAACCAAAAACTAAGAAAGCCGAGAGAAGAAGAGAAGAATGGTTCTTCAATCTTCTGATGAAGATGAAGGCTTTGCTCAAAATACAAACGAGATCCCAACGCCACCTCCAAAGAAGAAAACTGGCTTCAAGCTCAAGACATCCTCCAGGTACGTCTTCAATCCCAACATATTGTGTCTTCAATGCTCTAAGCAATAAATCTTGAACACACATATTTTGTCTTGCACCTGCTATTCTTAGGAAACCTTAGGACATCGATCCAACCGGCCGTGAAGAAACTCAGAAGAACACTGAATCTGTTAACCTAGATGCCGGCGAGGTTCCTAACAAGCACCCGACTGGTGACCAATCAGAAGAGGCCGAAAGAACAAACACAAACCAAGAGCCCCCGATTGGAGATCAGCCGGGTTTTAATGAAGAAAATACAGCCGACCAAGAGCAACCGATTGGAAACCAATCAACAGGCACCACTTTAGAATCACCTCAAGCAAGTGAAAATAAAGAGAAAAATACCAAAGTAGCTCCTAGCGAAGATCAAGCTGGCCAGGACAAAGGAACTCAAAGTCCTCTTCGCAGTCAGCCAGAAATAAATGAAGGTAAGTCCCTTTGACAAATGCCTTTAGATTTAACATCCTTCTCATAACCTGCTGTCTGATTATCAACTCAGATCGGACATCAAATGAAGAAGAAGAGATCCTCCACATTAAGTCTCCTGAAGATTCCTTGCCACCGGTGAAAATGAAATGGCGAGATTCAGACAGCTTAGCTCACGGCATCATTCTCAATAAGCAAAGGGAAGCCAAAGAACGCGACATGATGGTGAAGAACCTTAATGAATCTACCAAGCTACTGAATGTGAGTAAAAAAATTCATCTCATAAAGAAGCAATTTGTTTTGTTCTAACTTGATACCTTTCTTCGTTCTTATAGAGAATTTACTGACAATCACAAGCCAAATCAGAAACCTTGAAAAAACTGGTGCCTCATCTCAATACCTTGGAACTGGTTCAACAAGAACTCAAAGAAGCCAAAGAAACCGCCAAGGCTAAAGAGAAGGAATTAAGAGGCGAAATAAGTTAGCTCCAGGATATAAACTTGGAATACCGTGGATCTGTCAATGGTAAGTAAATATCTCCATAAAATGCTTCATCAAACTTATCTTCTTGATATTGACTCGGCTTTGTATGTCTCAGCCCATGTATCTCAAATTGAAGCTTTGAAGGCTCAACTGAAAAAGGCTGAAGAAGCTAATACCAAGCTCCAAGAAGACAAAGATAATGCTATACTTGAGTTGGAAGGTAAATCACTTTACTCTTCATCTTGAATCTTGAAGAATACCTTAAAATATATTGCTTGTCTTGACTTGCATTACTTCAGACCGCAAAGCAAGAACTCAAGCTCAGTTTGAAGTCTTCACCAAGCGAATCAAAAGGGCAGAATCAATACGGGATGACATTGCCAATGCCACTGCTCCTGTGCTCAACGCCATATTTCAAGATGGACTCGGATCTAGCTCAGAAGATGCCTTGGGGATCTTTGATAAGCTGAGGAATGCCCCGAACAAGTATTACAAGAACATTACTGATGCAGCAACCATGGAAGTTAGTCAAGCTTTAGCTATGACCAAGTCACTGTATCTCCGAGTGGATATCAGTGCAATTGGAGATGGATTCGCAGACGGCGCCACAGAAGAACAAGTGCTGGAATTCATCAATGAAGCAGCAAAGCCTGCTCAAAAAATAGCTAAAGATGTACTAGAAGAATTTCAGAGTTAGTCTCCCAATTGTATCATGACTTAGAATTGTAAATATTTGACTATGATTTGTTTATATAGCATGAAAATTTTTGTCCGACTACACTAAGCCTAAAACTTAGTTAAATCATCAAAAAATTTCACAATACTTTTCAACATCTCATAGCTAAAACAAACCAATGATAAATCAAACTAATTACTGTCATTGAAAAGAAAATCCTTATTATTATAAATAAGATAGCCCCCGACTGGCTACTCAAGAAGATCAAAAACACTTGACGTAGGCAGTCGAAAGATAGAAGTTACAAAAGATAATTTTATGTATCAAATCGACACAAATGTTCGTTGTTACAGGAATTCTCAACTAGCGATCCATCTTCACGCTTCAACCGATAAGCCCCTGATGAGTCATTTCTAATATAATAAACGACTCTTCCCACAAGGGAGACAACTTATGTCTATCTTTAGTTGTCTGAATTTTACGCAGAACCAAATCCCCCACAATAAATGCCGTAGAACGAACATTACGACTATGGTACCGCTGAAGTTCTTGGAGATACTTAACCAACTGGATAAGAGCAATCTCACGAGCTTCTTTCAGTCGGTCTAAATCTTTTATTCGATCTTGATCAGTTTTATCTTTGTTAAAATTGCGCACCTGAAGGGATTCGAACTTCATCTCACTCGGCAGCATAGCTTCAGCTCAATAAATCAAGAAAAAAGGAGATTGACCTGTTGCCCAACTGGGTGTAGTCTGTAAAAACCAAAGGACCGAAGGCAATTCTTCTACCCATCGACCAACATAAGGTCGTAGCCTACCAAAGATTCGAGCTTTAACCCCTTGAAAAATCATTTCATTGGCACACTTAACTTGATCATTGCTCTTCGGATGTGCAATTGAAGCATAACATATCTTGATACCAAAATCTTCACAGAAATCCTTAAAAACTCCACCAATGAATTGAGTACCATTGTTTGTAATTATCCTGTTAGGAACTCCAAACCGATGCACAATGTTAAGAAAGAAATCATGCGCTTTATCTGCTGTAATTGTTGTAATCGGCTTGGATTCAATCAACTTGGAAAACTTATCTATTGCAACAAACAAGTGTGTAAAACCTCCTGGAGCCCTTTTGAAAGGACCCACCATGTCGAGCCCCAAAAGAGTGAAAGGCCATGGAGCGGAATCGTTTGCAACTCCTGAGCCAGAACATGTATCTGTCGAGAAAAAAACTGACATTCTTCGCATGTCCGAACGATTTTGTCTGCATCAGCTATAAGCAGAAAAAAACTTGTTTGTATGCCTTGCCCACGAAAGCACGTGCTGCAGCATGACTGCCACATATACCCGAGTGGATATCCACCAATAACTGTCGTCCCTCCTCAGGTGAAACACAACATAGTAAAATACCCAATGGACTGCGTTTGTACAACTCGCCTCTTGAAATTACATAACACTTACTGCGACGATGAACCCACTCGGCCTTGTTCCGATCTTGAGGCCGCTCTTATTTAGTCAAAAATTTGATGAAAGACATCCTTCAGTCGGTATCCAGCATCGAGACTTGTCTTGATATGTCTTCTTCTTGAACTTCCTTCTTTGCAATAGTCGGCTAATGAAGGTGTTCAACAAAAACAATTGTCGGAGCAGCTTCTCACTTGGACCTAAGATTCGCCAATTGATTAGTAGCCTCATTGTTATGACGCAAAACATGAGATAGCTTCATACCATCAAACTTATCTTTCAGCTTACGAACTTCCTGGCGATAAGCGACCAAGTTGTCAACGAGACAAGACTAATCCTTCATCACTTGATTAACGACTAGCTGTGAATCTCCGCGCACTATCATCCAGCGTATCCCTAGGGACATAGCAAGATGTAACCCATGAAGCAAAGCCTCATATTCAGCCACATTATGCGACGCCAGGAAGTGAATTTGAAGAACATAACGTAGTTGCTCTCTAGTCGAGGAAATCAAAACAACCTCAACTCCAGTGCCAGTAATTCTTTTGGAACCGTCAAATTATATGGTCCAATACTCCAGCCTTTCGTCAGGTATCCCTTCCTGTAACTCGGTCTACTCAGCAACAAAATCTGCCAAAACTTGAGACTTAATTGATGTTCGCGCTTTGAAAGAGATGTCTAATGCCATCAACTCCAGAGCCCACTTTGCGATACACCTCGTAGCTTCTCGATTGTGAAGGATGTCGCCGAGTGGAAAAGATGTGACCACAGTAACTGAGTGGCTTTGAAAATAATGAGCCAACTTCCTGACCATAATCATAACTCGATATAACAACTTCTGTACCTACGGATAACGTGTCTTGGAATTGGCCAACAACTCGCTAATGAAGTAAATTGGTCTTTGAACCTTTTGAATATGTCCTTCCTCTTGCTCAACAACCAACACCATGCTGACTACCTGAGAAGTTGCCGACACGTAAAACAGCAAAGGCTCTTGCGGACTCGGTGAAGCCAATACGGGAGGCGTCGTGAGGAAAATTTTGAAGTCTTCAAAGGCTTTTTTGGCTTCTGGTGTCCAATGAAAATCATCTGTCATTTTGAGCAGCCTGAAGAAAGGCATGTCTCGATCCCCGAGCTTAGAGACAAAACGACTCAGTGCTGCCATGCACCCGATGAGTTTTTGAACGTCTTTTTGGTTACTCGGTGGCTTCATGTTGCGTATAGCGTTGATCCTCTCCGGGTTGGCTTTGATGCCACGATGGGACACCATGAAACCAAGCAACTTCCCTGACGGTACTCCGAAGGTGCAGTTCTCTGGGTTCAAATTCATCCTAAAGGCCTAAATATTCTTAAAGGTTTCCTTTAGATTGGCAATCAAATTGTCTTTCTGCTTGGTCTTGATAACAACATCATCGACGTATTGTGTCCAAGTTACGATTGCAAACATCTTTGAATCATATGCTGATAAGTAGCTTCAGCGTTCTTCAACCCAAAAGGCATCGTGATGTAGCAGTACGCATCGAACGGGGTGATAAATGAGGTCTTTAAGCAGTTGGAATCCTTCAAGCTGATCTGGTGATATCCCAAATAACTGTCGAGAAAACTGAGAAGCTTATAGCTGGTTGTTGAATCAGTGACCTGGTCAATGCGAGGTAAAGCAAAAGAATCTTTAGGACAAGACTTGTTGAGATCTGTATAATCCACACACATTTGTCATTTTCCTATCTTCTTCCAAACTAGGACTGGATTAGCCAGCCAGTCAGGGTGGTAAACTTCCTTGATGAATCCTTGTCGCATGTAAAGGCTTGTTTGATGTCGTTGCACAAAGAAATTACTTCTCGTGGTCCTGACATCTTCATCATCAGGTAGGTGTAGTGGGGAACGTCGATGAACTTGGCAAGAGCCGGCCTTCCTAGTATGGCATGGTAAGCAACCTCGAAGTTGTCAACTTCAAAGCAAATATTTTTTGTCCGAAAATTATCCTGGGTGCCAAAGGTGACTGGAAGAGTGATCTGCCTGAGTGGTGTTGAAGATAACCCGAGGATAACCCCGTAAAAAGGAACAGAGCTTGGTTTCAACTCGGATCTTGGAATCTACATCTCATCCAGCGTTTTGGCGAAGAGGATGTTGAGGGCGCTGCCACCATCAATGAGGACGCGCTTCAGCTTGACATTTCAAACCACTGGGTCTAACACTAGGGGGTTCCACCCCGGGTGGACTACTCGGTCCAAATGATCCAAGCGGTTGAACATGATTGTTACCTCGGACCATCGTAGATATTGTGGTACTTCAGGTTGAACGGTATTGATTTTCCTGTCAGTTAGCTTCTGCTTCCTCTTAGACTCGTAAGCGAGCGGACCTTGGACGATGTGATTTAACTCGGCTCTGGGGTCTTGAAAGGCTCCTGAACCACCGTCATCGTCATCCCTTTTGTTACCCGAAGTGCCTTCTCTGGCAGCCGACTTAAGCTGAGCCACGTATTCTTCAGCAAACTTTTTGTAGATGAAACAGTCCTTGGCTGTGTGTTTATGATTTAGATGTTGTGTACAAGGGCCATTCATGATCTTGTCATAAGTATTGAGTCGTGGGCGTTGTTGATGGTGGTTTGAAGTTGTAGCCACTAGATCCTCGGGTTTACGCTTGCGATCTTTTCGGCTATTGTTATTGTTGCCATTGTCTTTCTTAGGATGTCAGGGGGTCCTTAACTGCTTCTCTTGACGAGATGCCTTAATTGTGTCATCTGACTTGGCATAAGAATAGGTTGTCTTGAAGAGCTTCTTGACTGTTCTTGGGGGCTTATGCCCGAATTTTCCAATGAGCAGTTCGTCGCGAATTCCTTTCTGAAAGGCAGCGATGATAACATCATCGGTAATATCGAGGATGTTGTTACAGGTTTCAGAAAAGCACTGAATGTAGTCTTTTAAGGGTTCATCAGGTCTCTATATCACGTGATACAAGTCGAAATGTTTTTCTGGTCTCTGAAAAATCCCTTGAAAGTTGGCGATGAAGTGATCACGAAACTAGCCCCAAGAGTGGATTGAGCCCCTTAGTAAGCCAGCCAAGCCAACTCATGGTGGAGTCGGCGAGTGCTACAAGCAGGTAATTTGCCATTGCTTTACTATCTCCTCCTGCTGCGTGGATGACCAAGGTGTAGACGGTGAGCCATGAGTTGGGGTCAATCTTGCCGACATATTTCTTGATTCCTGTTGGTTTGAAACCAGTTGGCCAATCTACTCAACGCAGTTCGCGGGTAAAAGCTGAAACTCCATCATCACTGTTGTCGGGAGAATACCTTCGATCATCATGATAAGCATGATGCTCCCGCTGATTGAGTGCATGCCTTAGGTCGCTGGGTGTACCTTGTCGGTAGCCGTCATGGTAGTCGGGGTCACCGCGAGGATTTCTATTATGAGCAGGTGGTCTGTGGCGTTGATCATGGAAGTTGGCCGACTAATCCGGACCTCGTCGTTCATAATTATCGCGATGATGTAGGTTAGATCCAGTATGTTCTTTGTTGTGCTTGGGGACCTGATAATCTCTGGAACGTAGAGGCGGAAGACGACTGCCGGTGGATGTTTCTGCAATAGATTCCTCAGCCCGACAGTTGCCTCCAGCTTTCGGGGGCACGGTAGCGGCAATCATGGTCTTAACTTTATTCAAGATCGTTGTCACATTAGGCGGAGCCGTGTCGATGATGGTGTCGAGCAGGGTAACTACTGCGATTGCGTTCTATTGAGGAGTGACAAAGATGTTGGTGTTGTGGACACGGGTCTAAAGAATTGCGTGACGAGTGGTACGCTCGGCTTGGGCGAGATCTCGTTTCCTCCAATCTTTCTCCTCCCTGTGCTTGGCTTCCTGTTCGAGTCTTGCACTCTCCTCTTCTGCTTCTCTGGCAAGTCGTGCTTGTGTTTCGTCGTCGACTGCATCTTCCATAAACACACGAAAGGAAGTAGGGTGTAGTCGTCGTTGAACTCGTAACTTCCCACGCTCTCGGTGGTGCCATCGTTGCGGTCGTCGGAAGAACTAAAGTAGTCGGCAAGCTCCGTGTTGGTGCAAGATCCGAGTGGTTGGAGTATGACGCCACCTCCCTAAAGCCCAATCCGGATGAAACTGAAGCTTGTTTCGATCAGGACCTACGGGGGGAAATGGATCTAGATCCAAACGTTGCGATGAGCAGTGGAGGAAATTGCATGGTGATCTGAGGATACATCGTCGCATTATTGGAAAGGCCGTGAGGGCGAGCCAATGTAGACGATTCCCCTGAGTGGTTTGAAGCCGACTCGGAGGGATGCATCTTGGAGTAGATTTCAGCGGCATTCGGTAACCCAAACGGGGCCGAGTAGACGTGGACCCTTCCTGACTGATTTAAATCCGAGTCGAGAAGAGAGATGTTGCCGAAATTGTCAATGACGATGTCGAGGCTACCAAAGTGATAGGCCTACACTGGAGGTAAGGCGAAGCTGTTGACTCCCGAAGTTGATCCCATTGCCCTTGTCAGTGAAAAACTAGACGCAACCCCTACTTAGCGCGCCAACTATCTGTTGATGTAAAATATGTCCCGTCGAGCGTACCAAAAGATGTGTTGATGTAAATCATGCGTGTGGTACACGAAGGCCTGAGAGACCTGCTTAGCTCCAGTGCAGGTCCTAAAATTGATGAGATGCGGGCGTGCTAGTCAGTTTGATCCTGCAACTGACAAGATATATAAACAACAGATCAAAGAGCCGATCGGCTAACAAGTTGATGGAGAAATTCCAGTCGATAGAGTAATTTCAGCTGATGCTGACACTAACCGATGACGATAGGGTTTTGAACAATCGGCTATATATCAATGGAGATTCTGACACTTGATGTAAATAATGATATAAAGACAATCAGTTGATGATAATGCGATAAAACAATAATATAATCCAATAGAAACCAATCGGCTAATAGTCATATGATAGAATAAGTGCTAATCCGAAGGTTGAAACATACATCGGCTGGAGGTCCGATGTCATTAAATCCATACAATTAGATAATCAATGAAACATTTGTTGTCATCGGCTAACTTGCATGTATTCCTTGTGAGCAGATGCAACGTCCAGATAACTCATCGGCTGAAACCCCGATGAAACCCTTATTGGCAATCAAAGAGCAGGCTAAAGATTACGGTTCTAAGCATGACTAAGACTGATGCAGCGCTAAGTATGAAAAGAAGCATAATATCTACATAATCAAGTCTTTGACTAATTTTAAGAGTGGTGGATACCTTAGCTAATCTAATCTGGCAAAGCAATTTAGCCGATACCGGCAAAAACCCTAATGTAGATCCCAACCGATACAAGTAAATCGAGCTACCAAACTAGATTAACTAAGATATATGATAACTAGGTAGGACCGATGGAACGTAGAATTTACCCCTTCACTGGAGATCGAAAGCCGATGCAGCCCCACGTCAGGTGCCAAGTTTCACCGGTTGATAAGTAAAAACTTCGGGAAAGAGGGTGGCGATACGCCGAAAGTAGTTGTATTGATCGAGAGATATCTTACATAGACCCCGGGTGTACATATTTATTTCCATGAGTAGATACTAGTCCTTATTGGATAAGACACAAACTTTTTTAAAGATAAAGTAAAAGATACAAGTCCTATTCGGACTCTAAACAATCTTTTCTAAAAATAAAAGAAAATTAATTGACTCTGCCTAATTAATAGATAACTTACCATGCTGCATCCTCCTCGAACTCAGTCTCTTGTGGATAAGTTTTCATTAATTGATTAATTTTCTTAACCGAATCAATCAAGAATCCAATTGCTGGCAACTTGATATGTCCATCGGCTCATCTTAAGATTCTGAAGCTGATATGATTCCTAAGCCAATGATGACTTCGGAGCTTACCAAATTTTGACGTTAACACTATCGAAACTAGAATTCGGCAATAAGAAAAGGTGGTGGCGTACGAGATCTAAAGTTTATGGGTAAAGAGACAAAGATTTAGACAAGTTCAGGCCTTCTTGACAAGAAGTAATACCCTACTCCTGTTTTGAGGATTGTATCTGCCGAGTGTTGTATTGATCTGACGATATTGGTTGTGAATATATCCTTGGAGGGCTTTCTGCCCATCTTATATAGGTTGGGAGGGCAGGATTACAAAGATAAAAACCTAACCAGATACGTTATCAGTTTTCTAAATGTACTTTATAATATTACCAAACCAGGTCTCTGGACCATTCCTTAATACACAAGAAAACGTAATACCCGAGTCATGGTCTGTTACATATTCCATATACATAATCTATCCCATAAATCCAGTCGAATAGATCAGCCGTATGGGTATATGGTACCCATAATCTTCATACGGTGAAAGAAAACCTGAATGCTTATGAAAAAATAATATATGTAGGACATATTTGTTAGAACACCAACTTCTAAATTTAGTGGGACTGAATATGGAACAATCTAAATCAAGCTTCACTTTTCTAGTTTATTTTATAAGAGCATTTCAGCCAGCTTCATTCCTCTTTTGAATGAAGCTGAAACTATTCGGCTAGACTCCAGCTCTAGGAGAGATGGAGCTGGAGCTAAAGCTCTCCTAAACATGTCATTAATGAAGTTGTGATTGCATGACTACTACATAACATGTTTCAAACTTTGGTGTCAACAATTATGTGCACGCGAATAACCTTTTCATAAGAATTTAGTCAAGTTTATTATGGGTTTTTGTCTCTTCTTATATGTGTTTACGGGTACACTCATGAATGTGCGAGTCTCCATAATCATTAGAAAGAAAACCAAATGTTCTTTTCTCGTAAATAAATTTCATAACATAAATATTTATCAATACTATAACAAAATTACATACTCCCTTCATTTCATCTATCCTGTAATTTACCCAACTCATTTTTACTCATCATCGTTATCATTGGACCAATCCAACGTCGCTCGTCGCTCAGCCCTTGTCAAACGGTCCTAACTTATCCACGCGCTCATGCTCTCTCCCCCGTAATTTCCGTCGCCCCTTCCCACGTAACTCTCGTCCCCCTCTTTCTCGCCTTCAAATCCTCAATCATCTCGCAATTCTCAAACAAAAAAAAATTGTCATCCTCAACCTCCCGCCGCCAGGTCCACCGCCGCTAGGTCGTCCACTTGCCCACGCTGATTTCTCCCTTTGGCGTCTCTAACAACGCCTTCCTCGCCGATTTCCTCCGTGCCGCCACCGATCCGCGTCGCGGGAGCACCTATGCCCTCGCCGCCACAGATCTCCGCCCGGGAGCTTGCCTTCGCGCCGCCCGGAGTCTCGAGGTTGTCGTCGCCCGCCAAGACGATCTCCTTCGCTCTATCTTCCACCGCTGCACCCCCTACATGGCCGTGCGGAGCTCGCCCTCCACGGGTCGCTGGCCTCTCCCTTCCCCTTGCAGGCCTCCCCAAGTGGATAAACAGTATGTTGTGCCATTCTCTCCATCCACTCTTCCGCCACGGTCTCCCTGCGGCGCCAGCTCCACTCTGCTGGGAGCCCTACTCTACTCCCTCATCTGCCCCGCTCCCATCTGGGCTCCCTCTCAGTCTTCGGCCCTCCTCCACTCTACAGCCGTGGTTGACCCCATCGTCTGGCCATCCTCCACTCAAAGCCACTGCCGACCACCGCTATGCCGCAAGGTCGAATCAGGTATGTGTTTATGTTATTTGCTACTCTAAGATCACATATACATTACTTATTACTTCGTGTTGCTCTGGGATAGTACGGGCATCGACATCCACGCAAGCACGGGTGGCAGGGGTGCTGTTGAAGGTGTTTCTACCTCTAATGGCCTTCCAGATTAGCACACTACCTGTAAGTTTTGCATCTTTATCACACAGTGGTCCATGAGTTCCTTGTATTGACTGCCAAACTACACTTTTAATGATGAGAAATTGTTGTGTAATGGGTAAGATTTTCTTCCTTGTTTTTTTCTGTACTGACATGGAACTTTCGTTCAATCCATTTTCTAATTTGAAAGGGATGTGGCTGATATTTGACAACGTCCGAGAACATTTTAAATGGTTGATTTGCTACCAATAGGCATTAGTTGGTTCAGCTCTGAGCGGAAACACTCCTTTTGTTAGTGAGTAAAAGTTTAGGGTGCATCTCAAGTGTTTCAAAGTTTCATGCTATGAATTTTTTTCCGCTCTCCGTGTTCTTTGCTCTGCTAAATGAACTATTATTACAACTTAAATGGGGTAGCATAATATGAGTCTTTCTGATTTAATATTTCATAATCTATTGTTTTAGATGTCGGAACATAAATGAGTGAACTTGTACTCTTGTGATTTTAGTTTCAACAAGATTTTATTATTATAACTGCGAGGGGGCTCCCCTGCAGTGCTTAAAAAATCACAATTTTATTCTAAGTGTATATTCATTGAATATTCACATCACCATCTATGATTTTTCTTCTTTCTATGATTTAATTTCTATTTTTCCAAACAACTTTTTTGAGTACTTGATCCTCGGCGAACTATTTTGGTGGTTTGCTCTCCAAATTTAATATCGTTGTAAACCTAAGAACTCTGGTGAAAAACACTTCTGATGTATGTCACATTGCCATTCAGTGTAAAGTCCGGTATGGTATTATCTGAATACGGTGGTAAAAAATACTTCCAAATATATGGATCCATGAATATATATTATCTAATATTGTTTACGTTGTGTGCATCTCCCATTTGAAATTTATATATGTTGTTTTCATGTAAAAGTCTAAGGCTTTCAGTTCAAATAAATAAGTTCTTATGGTTTGCTATTAAATGTTTCATTCTTGCAAGCTTGTTATTGAGTTACATTGATATACATTTTGGGATGAAATGCTTTAGGCTCACATATTTTTAATTTGTATTTTACCTCTCTACCCTCTAAATAGATAACTGAAAATAGATGTCTTAGCAGTGTCTTTTCAATTATCAGAAGTTTTGCTAATTTCAGAAGTTCAGCAGACCATTTTTTACCCTTATTCTAAATTATAGTGAGCTAAGTCCATAGAAAAGCTGATCTTGGACTTGTCCAAGCTCAAGGTTGGCTGAAGGTGTAGTCTGAAACTAATTTAGGTCACCACCAGAAACACACATATACGTAGCCCATGCATAGTGTACCTCTAAGCATTCATGAGTTTTGGAGTGGAGGATTTTACTGATTTCATGGTCTATCTAAGAGGTGATCAGGTTGTCTTCATTAGCTTTGATTACTATTTGGAAGATCCAATCGGCACAAAAAATAAACCTTTAATGTGCCAAGGATGATTGTAATTATAATATTTGTACACATTTAAAAAGATACCAATCATTAAGCCTGTATTGCCTGAGTGTTTCATGAATGTATGAAGTCGACATAATATTTAATATTTACTTAGAAGTTCCATTTGTAATTTGGATGATTCTCGGAGGTGTACAGTGAAACTAGATGGCATATTGCTTCGGTTGTCTACATAAAGATGATCATCATGCCTAAATATTTACTAACCTTTTGAGTGTAGTTGTTCAAAGAGTTGTTACTGTTTTGGAGGACATACACTCAAAGAAACATATCATGCGCATGGTCTGGGAGAAGTTAGCAGCCAAGGATCAACAATACTAGGTAAATGTGCTGCTGTTAAAGGCATAGAAATGTGATGTGTTCTGTTCTTTTAGCGTGTGAATAAGGTGTCGTTTGGATCCAGGGACTTATTTTTAGTTCATGTCACATCGGATGTTTGAATACTAATTAAGAGTATTAAACATAGATCAATAATAAAACTAATTGCATAAATGAGTGCTATTTCGCGAGACGAATCTAATGAGCCTAATTAATCCATAATTAGCACATGTTTACTGTAGCATCACATCGGCTAATCATGGATTAATTAGGCTCATTAGATTCGTCTCGCAAAAAAGTCTAAGGTTATGAATGAGTTTTATTTTTAGTCTACGTTTAATACTTCTAATTAGTGTACAAATATCCGATGTGACAGGGACTTAAAAAAAGTCCCTGGATCCAAACAGGGTCTAATTTTAGTGTGCAGTTGGCCTTCGACCCGGTGATCAACACAACTTCCAAGAAAATTTCCTCTCCTAGCGTTACATTAGTAGTGTTTTATGTGAGTTGCTCAATTGGCTGTTCAAGTTGCTCTTTATTTTGCACACCAACTTATGCAAAATATTATTTTCTTAACGTCTATTAAGTGATATTGTTTTGACAAATGTTCTCATATACATTATGAACTAGCGGTTAAGAGTGGTTAGGTCGGATGGAGCTTGCTGGCACTACTACAGAAACAGCCTTTCCGTGCGGGCCGAAAGGCACCTTTCCGTGCGGAAGGTCTGCCCGCACGCGCGAGAAGGTCTGGGAAAAGACCATTTTCGCGTGCGGGCGGCCTAACCGCACGGGAAGATCCATTATCCCGTGCGGGCCGCTTAAGCAGACCGCACGGGATAAGCGATCTTCTCGTGCGGTCGCGTTAAGTGGACCGCACGGAATAAGCGATCCACCCATTATTTTATGTGCATATAAAATATTATTTTATATGTTGGTTTATTATCCCGTGCGGTCCACTTAACGCGACCGCACGGGATAAGCAATCTGCCCATTATTTTATGTGTATATAAAATATTATTTTATATGTTGGTTTATTATTTTATGTGAATATATTACCTTATCTCTCCCCTCTCTAGATCTCCGTCTCTCTCAGTAATAGTATACATACACATCGCACGTATTAAGAATTGAACGTAATTAATTATTTTTTCATGGAATTAAGATATTAAATTTGTACGCATGCATGACATATGTATATATATATATACGTATCATCGCGTCTCGCAATTTACAGAAGTTTAAAAAACCACATAAAATATATCCTTAATTAGAAATATTTGTACTAGCTACTATACATATGTTCTTTTTCCCACTCTCTAAGTCGTTTGAAGGTATCATCCGTCGCAAGCTGGCTCTCCGGATCGTAGAAATCGCCCAAATGGTTGCAGACATCGCGGCGGATGAAGCGGCAAATATCTGCACACAAGTTTAGTATGGTTCGATCGTCGAACCGGTTCGCTACAACTGGAACGGACGGGATCTGTTTCAGAAGGAATACACATTGTTATAGTTAGGAAAGTTATACAAGATCTTATAATGTGTGAAAAGATATTTTCTCTCGACTTACTTTTTCAAACTTTGTAGTGTATCTCCCGTTGAGTCTAAGCATCTCGCATACGTAGTATCCGCATAAATTAGTCTGTGGTGGTTGTTTAAAACACTATGTTGAAAAAAATTGTATACATCAATATTTTGAGTGAAACAAGTATGTGTAAGAAATGTCGGAACAAGAGACATGTAATTACCGGTCATCTTGTCTTCACGAGAAGCTTCTTCTTTTGTAGATTATTGATTGGTCCACCGTGGTCTACGTAATATGTGTATGCTCTATAAAGACAAAACAATTGTTTGAGTCAATTATGTGTCTTCGAGAGTACAATAGCCAACATTTAGTAAATGGTGCATAACAGGACTTACAAATTTAATATAACGAGAAACTCTGTAAATGTTTCCTCGCCATAGTGCGCCGGATCCAGCACTATGGCCAGGTGGTCCCGTGGATATACCAGAAAAAGTATGTAATGATCGCTGCAAAGAAGATATGTTAGTTGTATGTGATATCGTACTAAAACATAAGTACTACGGAAGAATCATACGTACCGCAGCGCGTAAGGGAC
>BDMV01000001.1:17880509-18107227 GCA_008326285.1 Oryza officinalis | reverse complement strand
CTCAACCACGAAGCCACCGCACGCCCCCTTCGTCAAGGGGTGGGCAAGATGGGAGTCGGCCCACGGAGAGGACTACCCAAGCCTCGATCACTAGGGTAGTTCTTCCTTCACTCCGAAGGTGGTGAACTCCAAACCACTCACAAACGGCACCGGGCCTCCTCCACAATCTCCTTGGAGAGGTCACCGGACAAGCACCTCCACAAGCTGTCTAGGAGGCGGCAACCTCCAAGAGTAATAAGCGATGACCCGGCTTGGAGATGATCAAGTGCCATACACTACACCAGAACCCTACATCTGTGACGGCATACCAATGACGGGCCTACGGATTGGTCACAGATGACCGTCACCTTTGACGGGTCCTTATGTTTGCCGTCATCGGTGAGACATCCGGCTGCGGCCCGTCACAGGTATGACCTCACCTGTGACGGCTTGGAACGGTAAGCCGTCACTGAAATACAGTGACGGCTTCTAACTACCTGGCCGTCACAGGTATCACCTCACCTGTGACGGCCAGAGAGTTAAAACCCGTCAAAGGTATTGGCCGACATCTTTGACGGGCTATATTTATTAACCCGTTTGAGGTGAGTTGGATCTCTATAAATACCATCTAACTGCCAACTGCTTTCCATCCCGACCAGTGCACTGCTCACAATTCGGTTGGGAGGGTAAGGGGGGCGAATTTGTGCTGAAATTAAAGGTAAAAAATACATTATTCTCCCTTCATTCCCAATTGATCATCATATAGTTTTTTTCCTATGTCGTTGATTGCAGATGAATCGTAGTTGGATGTACCATGTTCATCGTTCGTCTAAAGAGTATAGGGAGGGGGTCACTGAATTCGTCACATTTGCGGACAATGACAGAAAAAGCAGGATGGCCATGCACATATTGTGTCCATGTAACGACTGTAAGAATGAACAGATGTTCCATGATAGTTCAGATGTGCATTCTCATTTGATAAGGAGAGGTTTCATGGAAAAATATACATGTTGGAGCAAGCATGGAGAGCAAGAGGCACCTGATGTCGCAGTTGAAGAAGGCCCGGATCAGGATGTAGTGAACGCCGCTGCAACTCGAGAAGGCATGTTTGTACCTTCTTCGTTAGGCGGAGAGACCATAGATTTGGATACTCAAAGTTTGTCTGAAATGTTGCATGACGTTGAAGACGCAGATGACAACGACAGAGATTTTGAGAAGTTTAGTAAGTTGGTGGAAGAATGTCATATGCCTTTGTATGATGGATGTAAGTCGAAGCACAGCAAATTGTCATGCGTGTTGGAACTCATGAAGCTTAAGGCAAGTAATGGTTGGTCCGACAAGAGTTTTACAGAACTTCTTGAGCTGTTAAAGGACCTGTTGCCAGAGGGAAACAAATTACCGCATACGACATATGAAGCAAAGCAAGTCTTATGTCCGTTGGGCCTGGAGGTGAGAAGAATTCATGCTTGTCGAAACGACTGCATTTTGTGCCGGCCAGCCGTCAAAGGTGACAGGACTCACCAGTGA
The DNA here is from genome assembly GCA_008326285.1 of Oryza officinalis. Taxonomy (NCBI): domain Eukaryota; kingdom Viridiplantae; phylum Streptophyta; class Magnoliopsida; order Poales; family Poaceae; genus Oryza; species Oryza officinalis. The sequence continues at coordinate 18,105,721 of BDMV01000001.1, read as the reverse complement.
CCACTGATCACTGACCAAGCCCAAATCCGTCAAAGGTGCGGGTTTGGGCCCGTCACAGGTGACCTTATCTAGTGTAGTGCGTATAACAGGGTTCATACTAATATACTGCGCACCGCAGTCCGCAGGGTGACGCATGACGGTTACGCGCGAGCCGAGCGTATCGCATATCGGCCATATCGACCAGGCTCGATTTGACTAACTTTTGGCCATCCACCAGATGCAATTTGGCGCACGCGCTTAACCTCAAAGAAACAAACTTGGCCGGATTTTGTGTGTCTCCCTCTGTTTATCTTGTAGAATTTACATTAATTTACGCGCTTCTCATGGATATATTCAATCTCCAATACCATTTAACCTCTGGTTAATTTATCTGCTTATTAGCCCCAAGACCAAGACAGTTAGTTACCCATTAACCCACGCTATGAGGTAGCCCTTCTCTCTTCCCTCCGCTACGATAGACAGAGAGATCACCTTAGGCCGCGCGCTCATGAGCGCGCCGCCTGACGCCGCCGGCGGGCTGGGGCCGAACGGGCTAGTCATTGTCGGAGACGACGCCGTGCAGCACGCCATGGTGATGAAGCTTCGCGAGACCAGCTGTCGAGGTATACATGACGTCCACCACGTGAGCTAAATTGCTTTCATGTGTCCTAGTAGTCAGTGATGGAGCCAGAAAACCTTCACGTGTAGGGCTGAACTAATGGGAGTTCAAATATTTTCATAAATTACATGACATTTTTCAAGATTACAATGGAAATTATGGAGCCTAGCATGCCCCATGCATGTTTTCACCCTTGCTAGCTACTAGCTAATTAACTACTCGCTTCATTTTATATTACAAATCACTTTGCATTTTTTTCTAATTAAACAGTTTTATATTTGATACAGTTTATTAAAAAATATAGTAAAATTAAAAAAACTAATTTAGTATAATAGATGTTATTAATTTTTTATAGACTTAATGAAATATTCAAGATTGATTAGGAAAATAGTTAAAACGACTATGAAACGGGGGAGTAGTACTGTAGTTAGGTTGGATATTGCTTTATCATTCTGCTTATATATGCTGCTGGTTGTAGCGACGGTTTGCTCGGATATGGAAGCTGCGGTAGCACTGCTGCTAGAGCGAAGGAGAGAATTCGACTTCGTTGTGGCGGCAGAAACGTTCGGCTGCTTAAAGCTCAAGCGTATGGAGCTTTTATGAACGGAGAAAAGACTGAAATTGGTCGGTATGTATTTTTCGACGTAATAAGCGTTTACCGTTAACGTTAGGGTTCAGTTAGGGTTTTAATTAAATTCAGAATTGTTATATGTCTCCGGTTTTTTCTTTTAAGAAAACTATCGATTATTAGACCGTCAGATTGTATTGAGAGACAGAGAACTGAATTGACATGCTACCTAGAGAGGTGTGCACCCAGTGCACTGTATGTATTTTCGACTACTTATGTACAAGTTGTACGTAGAGATTACAACATACACAGCATATTTGGTTATATTTTGAAAGATTTCGAAAAAAAATATCGTGAGATTTATTTTTTAGTAAGTCCTAAATTAATTTGCTGGTTGCGCGCTAGGTGCAAGATTATTTCCTTTAGTTAATTAATTTCTTCTCCGCTAATGTGCAAAAGGTTTCGGTTAATTTTCTCGCTAACCTACATTTTTCTTTCACTTTACTCGTTCCCAGTAGTGAGGAATAATGGAGGCAACAGCTACAGTTTGTGTAAGTGTGCCAAACGGCAACAACGGCCACCAGATCAATCCAGCTGCACGCACGGAGGAAGAACACTACGGGCACTTCAGCCGATCTGCCATGCTGCCGGCGGCGTCACCGCACGGTGACGTGACGGCAACGGCTCGACGACCACTGTGATATCGATAGCCTCGTCGTCAGGAAACAGGGCGACCAACCGGAGGAGCCAATGCTGGGAGGCGACGGCCGAGCAGGTTAGCAGCACACAGGGAGAGGCTGTACAAGAGCAACAACCTGCTGCCCAAAATCAGCCGAGGAAGCCGAGGCTCGTCTGGTCCCTGCAGCAGAATGCCAAGTGCAGTGAAACGTACAAGGAGGAGCTCTCTCGCTCAGGAAGTAATGAAAACCTTTATTATCTCTTCAGACTTAAGTATATACATACATTTGGTATAAATATCTTACTTCCGTATGGATTAATGTGGTGACATTGATGAGCAAGCCACATTGATTTTAAGTTTGACGTCAAATAAATATACCGGTGTTCTTGTCACAAAATTTTGATTTTGAATGCTTACGAAAATTTCAAATATTTATATACCATTATTCACATACCCAGAGTTTAATGTTCAAAAAATATATTTTTAATAAAAATACTTTTGACGCACTTTAACTACTCGTTGCCAAAAACCCATGTGTTGCGCACGTTATTAGCATTAATAATATAAATATCAAAATTTTAATCATACATTGAATATGTTGGTTATACTTCGAATAATAATGGATTAGACTGAGTATTACTTATTACTCCCTCCGCGTTTATTTGTATGACGAACGAGGTAGTACTTATTAATTTCAAATTTTAAATAAAATAAAATATCAAATTGTTGTAATTAATATTTGGAATCAATTAGTATCTAATTGTATTTGAGTTGGAGTTTCAATTTCAGTATGCTCCATAATTTAATAAATTTGAAATTCAAAATTAATAACATAGAGTTGCAGTCAGTTTGAATTTGGAGGATATATTTATAATTTAATGATAGTTTCAAAATTAGAAATTAATAATTAATATTTTCTCATTGATATGGATCTTGTTTTATCCAAACATGTTCTGTAAAACTTGAATTCTTATTGCATGTTTTATTTATTGGCACAAACTGTAAATATGATATATGGTCATGATTATACAATCCATTGAATCAATGGCATGATCTTTTTGGATAGCGTGGAAACTCTCTCAAAGGCCCATTTAGTGTGCACGTGCTACCTTTTGTTAATAATATTATAGATGTTAAAATTTTAATTGTATACCAAATACATTGGTTATTTTTCTGAATTGTAGCTAGCGGCTTAAATTCAAAAGAAGGTCCATATTGCAACTTACTAATAATTTCAAAGTTACATAATTAAATAAAACCATACACCCTTGTATTTATTAATTTTGAATTTTGGATAATAATTTTGGGAAAAATGAAACAAAGAAAAAGTTTGCAGCATTGCTTCTTTAGACCAAAGATCTGGTTTTGCAGCAATTAATTGGCTTAGGACTCTATGGACATAGTTTGCCAGCTTGCCACAAGCCCGCTACAACGAACCTATCAACATGCACCATCAACAAGTTCAGAGATTATCAGAACCGCACAGCAACGAAACTATTTACAAGGAATATAACCTAGCCCAGAGATTCACACAAGCCAATTATCATGGACATAGTAGCACGCACGATCATCATTATACAAACATTATCAAGAAGCTATCGCCTTCCAATGTGATGCAGCCTCGTGACCTGATCAATGCAGTAATGCACTGCCCCAGCCTGCTACAGCAACAGCTTGTTACATGCAAAGCAAACACTCAAACAGTGAGCAGTGCTCTGCTAGTGAAAGGCATGCAAAATCGTCCACCTGAGCATCACATCCAAGCATTTGGAGTTCTAAATACGGGCACAGGTATTCATTTGTATGAATGTCTTCATCATATATGTCACTTCATTAATTCAATTCTATCTCTAGGATACGATCGATCATATGGTACTCTATAATTAGTTCTGTAAAACTCAATCACATGTTTTTTTTTCTCATTTTTTGTATAGCACAATACAAAATATGTCCATGGCAGAAGATAACTGGAGAGGCACGACGCCATGGAATATGCACCCGATATCTCAAGTGCATCGACTTGTTCATGAACCACCACCTACTTATTTTTCAAATGATACAAAAGCAAATGGCAGGTCTCAAGAAGATCTAGACGTGGTCCTTCAACGAAAGTTAGTAATAAATGATTATCTGGTGAGAATAATACCATTCTAGTTACATTTTGCATTTTGTTATTAGAACAGGAAATACTTTACTCTGATTTTTTTTCCCTTTTTTTGTACTTGACGATGTATTTTTCAATCATGTATATATGTTCTTTTGTAGAACAATTACCATGATGGGAGGAAGAGTTCCTGACCCTGGTTATGGCGGAGGCAGATTTAGATGCATACCTTTTAGGACAAAAATTTTGATCAAAGAAGCGGCTATAGCCACCTTTGGGTGTAGAGGTCAAATGCTATTGCTTCCATTAGTATTAGTGGCTCATGCCTAGGGGAGCTTGAGCTTAATTCATGTCCAGCTTATGGTTGTTTGAATATTAAGCTCCCCAAAACTTTTCGCAGACGTTCTCTTTTTATGCATTAGGATGATGGGTTATGTGAACTTATGTGTCTTAGTGTCTGGTTTGTTCGAACAACAATAAAATCTTTCCTATCAGTATATCACTGTTTTTAACAGTTACAGGAAGAGGCTTTTGGACATGAAAAGATGGTGCCAATTCCAAGTTCCAACAATAGCAACAGACACAATTAGGCAAAACTTGGTGCATTCTGATAAAGCACTGAAGTACAAAGGAACGGTGTTTTACTTTCAACACAAAAAGTTTATTTTGCATCGGAAACTCATGTTATGCATTCAGTTTAATTGTCCTTCACAAAATCCATCGATTTTATTTGGCAAGCTTATTTTCTCAACGGTAAAAGCTTGTTACTAAGTTAACATGATTTTCTACTAGCTATACCTGTACAAGAAGGCTGATTGCAGCACCATTGGGATAGAAAAACTAGCCTCCGTTAGACCTCCTCCTTCAGTCCTTCTAGCCACCGCCGCCATTGGGCCTCTTCTGTCACAAGATGTCTTCATCCACTAGCTATTTTCTTTTGTCCTAAATTATTTGGGCCATCACAGTCATAATTTAGACTCACATCATGATTGATGGCTATCTTATTCTTCAATTAACTAGGTAATTTTTAAACCTTACTTGCGGACATGTTGACTAAATATTTTTAGCTTTGTAATTTATAACACAAATAATATAAAAGATATATAGATTGTTGTCCTTTTCTCCTGCTATACAAACATTCAAGAAAAAGATAGCGGCGATAGTGACATATACTCCTAGTTTTATCGCAATCTGACGTATCCCCAAGCAGGTATCATTAATTGTAAACGGAGGTTGCATACTTGCTCATCACTCATCAGACCACCAAACCGAAGATTCCACAACACAAAACATATATACATATTTTGGCTCACCATTGTGGAATCCAAGGGAGCATGCTTCATCGGCCATGCCGTCCACGATCCTGTCCAGTCTTGCTGGCTTTTTGGCCAAAGTATCTACTTCAGTCCAAATACCATCTTGCTCTTCTTGTGATTCTAAAAAATTATCAGCTACTGCGTCCGAATTCGATGAGATGAAGGTCATACTTTGTAGAATTCGAGCTATGCTAGCTGATGCGGATCGGAGGGAGATAGAAGATCTGCATGTGAAGATGTGGCTATATGATCTCAAGCAAGTCGCCTATGATTTGGAGGATATCATCGATGAGTTGTCCTACAAGACAGTCCAGGCTGAAGCAGAGACGAACACCCATGAGCATGCTGGTCTCAAAAGGAAGTTTCAGGTACTTGATACTGTTAACTCTCCAGTGCATGAGCATGAAGAATACCTAGATACAGATATGCTTGACAAAATCAACAATGTCAGAAATAGACTTGATTCCATTAACAGTTTCCGTGAAAGCCTCTCGCTGCGAGAAGGTGATGGGAGAATCAGAGCAACCACCACTAGAAACATGCATGCTTCGAGTTCTCTAGCTAGTGAGGCAGGGACCTTTGGAAGAGATGAAGAGAAAAATAAATTACTAAATTGCCTTTTGAATAATTATAATGGTATTGGCAGCAACTTACAAGTATTCTCCATAGTGGCGATGGGTGGCATGGGAAAAACTACACTAGCAAAGCTCATCTACAACGATGAACAGGTGAAAGATCACTTTCAGATAAGAGCTTGGGCTTGGGTATCAGAAGTTTATGATGTGACAAGGACAACGAAAGCCATTATCGAATCTATTACCAGAGAAGCTTGTAGTCTGACCGAGCTGGAAGCGCTTCAGAACAGGCTACAACATATTGTTTCAGGAAAGAGGTTTTTAATCATCCTTGATGATATATGGAATGAGAATTTGCTCCAATGGGATGCATTGCGGCAGCCTCTAGACAGCGGGGGTAGAGGAAGCTGTATTGTGACAACCACAAGGAATCAAAGCGTTGCGCAGATCATGAGCAGGTTGCCACAAGTTAATTTGGATGGCCTGAATCCTGCAGCAAGTTGGGAATTGTTCTGCCACTGCATCGGGCAAGGATGCCATTCTGTCAAGTTCTCTGAAACTCTTGAAACCATCGGTAGAGGAATAGTTGATAAATGCAGTGGAGTTCCTTTGACAATAAGGGTGATTGGAGGCCTACTTTCTTCTGAAACCAACGAGGAAACATGGAATGATATCCTTACCTCTAATATTTGGAACTTGACCAAGGGGAGAGACTGGATTCTTGATGTATTGAAGGTGAGCTATGTTCATTTGCCAGCTGAGATAAAACCATGCTTTCTCTATTGTGCATTGTTTCCCAAGGGGCACATGTTTGATAAGGAAAATATTGTGAGGATGTGGGTTGCCCATGGATATCTACGAGCAACACACTCAGATCGTATGGAATTGTTAGGCCATAGATACATCTCTGAACTTGTTGGGAGGTCATTCTTTCAGCAACAGGATGCTGGAGGTCTTGGCTGCTATTTCACAATGCATGACCTTATCCATGACCTGGCAATGTCACTTGTAAGGGATCAAAATCAAGAACAGGAGCTCCAGGATCTACCAAGCATCATCAGTCCAAGGGTTGACATCATTAGAAGCAAATATGACCGGCACTTTTCAGCCTTTCTCTGGGCCAAAGCACTGGAGACCCCTTTAATAGTACAGTCAAGCAGAGGACGAAATCAAGAATCATTGCGATCACTGTTGTTATGCTTAGATGGTAGAAATGATGATTTCTTACAGGTAAACTCCACTAGTTATTCTGTTGTGCTGCACTTTGAAAGGGATTTCTTCACAAAACCTCATGTGCTCTTTCTACGAGTGTTGGAACTTGGCAGCTGCAGACTATCTGAACTGCCCCACACTGTTGGTAGCTTGAAGCAACTAAGATACCTTGGTCTTTCTTGCACAGATATTGTAAGATTACCTCAAGCGGTATGTAGCCTCCACAATCTGCAAACACTTGACCTGAGATGCTGCAGATTCCTGGTTGAGCTTCCAAAAGATATAGGACAATTACAGAACTTGCGGCATCTTGATTATAATGTCTTAGGAAAAAATGATTCTGCAATACCAGTCTGTAAGTTCAAAAGTTTACCTGAGGGCATAGGAAAGTTGACTAAACTGCAAACACTCCCTGTTTTCGTTGTGCACTTCACTACAATGACAGCAGGAGTGGCAGAACTCAAAGACCTGAACAATCTGCATGGGTCACTGAGGATTTCGTCCCTTGAGCACATTGTTTGGGAGCGCACTTGTGAAGCAAGAGTTGCTGACCTGATAAAAAAAGTGCACATTACACATTTGTGCTTACAGTGGAACAGCCACATACGCTATGGGGATAACCCTAAGTCACAAGAGAAATTATTGGAAGACATTGACATGAAAGTACTGGAAAGCCTTGAGCCTCATAACAAAATTCAATGGATTGAAATTGAGAAGTACATGGGTTGCAGTTATCCCAAGTGGGTTGGAAATCCTTCCTTTCAACGACTAGAGACAGTAATCATCCGTGATTTTTCATCCATTTCTCTTCCACCATTAGGACAACTTCCACACCTTAGGCAACTTGAGGTCAGGGAGATGAGACATGTAAGAACTGTAGGATGTGAATTCTATGGTGATGGGGCAGCACTACAACGATTTCCAGCTCTTCAGACATTGCTGTTTGATGAGATGACAATGTGGAATGAGTGGCAGCGTGCAGAAGGTCAACATGATTTCCCTTGCCTTCAGGAGCTTGCCATCTCCAATTGTCTAAGCTTGAACTCTTTATCACTGTACAATATGGTATCTTTGAAGCGGCTTACTGTTAAGGGTTGTCAAGATCTTGTGGCAATAAAAGGCCTAGAAGAATGTTGGATGTCAACAAATCATAGTCAAATCAACTGTACAGATATTTCAGGACATAGTGAGACTGTGGATGGCAATGGGTCAGAACTCCCCAATTCAACTCTACCAGCGAGACTTGAGGTCATACAGATTTACGACTGCATGTCACTCCCAAGTTCAAGCCTTCGACAAGCAATAGAGATTACGAGGGTTTTCCGACGAAGGTATAAACTGAAATCTTGTCAGTTTCTCAAGTTCTATGGTTCCTTGATTATAATTAATATTATTTCATCATGACATGACTCATGTGCAAATTTATTCTGTTAGGTCAAACTCAGACATGGTTTACCTTGGTCAGAAAGAAGTTGATGAGGGTGTTGTTCTAATCATATAGTGCTCCATGCCGAAGGATATTTACCTACTTACCCCATAAAGAGGAAGACGAAGACATTTTCTTTGAGTTTAATCAGCAACTCACACTCACGTGAAAATTATCATGCATGTACATGCTTCTACTATCCTCTTGAGTCTTCACAATTAAGAAAGCTATAGATCTACGATACGACATTTGGAAACTTATTTGGACTCTTCTCTACTTACTGTAAAGAGCAAATAGCACGGGTAATAGGAGGTATTGACAGCAATGTCATCCAACTGTACACTGTCACATCACTTGTTACTAGCTTATTAAGTCGCCCGTTGGCGCGACTATGACCTTCCTTTCTATTAGATTCAAATATGTTTATATGTCATCTAATTAGCTTAAATAATTATTTGTGAAGTATACTTTTTCGCAGTATTTGTAGCTATAACATAACATATTTATCTTGATTTGCGATTAATATTATTATTATAAAAATCAATAATTTGTTAAACATTTCTAAATGTGTCAGTATTGTGAATTGGCTTATAATATGAAATGTCATCTCTTCTTTTTGCATAACAAAATGGTGAGCGCAATGGCTAGGGTTAAGGTTTCTATTCATCTTAACCATGGTTTCGGTCTCCCCATGTGCGCAACCATAACTATCCTCTTAATTTGTTGCAGATTGAGCTACCGCCTTGGCATCTTCGTTGTTGCATGACTTTCATCCTTTCTTATATATTTTGTTTAATTTATTTTTCGATTTCAGCAAACTTAATTTAATTTTACATATTTGAATAGGTTTTATAGAATGTATTTAGTAGGAAATCTAGGAACGACACAAAGGTATTTATTTTGATCTATGATAAATAAATGTTATCATAAAAATATATTGTTTACTATGATTACATTAAACTTGTGAAATTTATCATAAAAACCAAAATTACAGATTTTTTTATGGTGACAAAATTAGAGAATTTTACTATATGCGTATGTACCTTGTATATTATGAGCATGTTGCCATTGGAAAACAAATTAACTACACCTATGTTATTGCATTTTTTTACGAATGTCGTTGGAAATTTTGATTATAGAAGTTTATTTTAAATAATTTTGTAAGTTATTTATATACAAATTTTATAAAAGCATAATTTATTTATTATAAGATGTCGTACTAAAGTTGCCAGCTGTAAATTGATATCTCTAGCATATGCCTCATTATTTGTTAAAGGATAAATTAATCATCTGGACATTCATTTTGTATTGATACAAAAAATTTTGCACTTCCAGGGACAGTTTGTAAATTACAATTTACTTTAGGACTAAAATGCAAAAAAGACAATCACATCATGTTATTGCTCCACTAGTTACCGTCACCCCTCCTTTTGGTTCCCGTTGCTGTAGCTGTTCCTAGTTGTATTGTTTTTCTCATCTCCGCCTGACCAATGGAAATGCTATGGAATCATCTGGAACGCCTCTGGTTTGATGGTTGGCCTTTGTTCGTTTTGACCGTTTTCCTCTTAATTTTTTCATCGGATGGGACGGACGGTTAAGATTCATTGCATCTTTTGTCTGCTTCTGAATCCAATGATCATGAATCAACATATGACGTGGCTCATCTTAGGTGCATCTCGAGATTAACTTTTCACTAATGTAGATTTTGCCCCAGTCCCTATGGTGTTTAGTGCATCATCTGTATCTCTTAAGCTTGCGCCCCTACGTTGGCTCATCTTGTCATTGTTCTCCACAATGCCCATGGTTGACAATCTCACTTGCGAAAGATTGGAGCATATATGTCTCTAATGTCTGGCCAGCCCATGGAAGCTTTGTTGGACTGTCCAAAGTCCTAGGTCATTTATTTATTGATTAATATTTTAGTTCAAGTTATTTATATAGGATGGATCAGGATCAAGACGACAAGACCTATCCAAATGAGGCTGGAGGGGACAGGGGGTGATCAATTGAAATGGTTGGAAATGCACATAGAAAACAATTGGTGATTAGGAGGGTTGTTCGGTTGTTCCCTTATTTAACATTGACGACAAACAATTGATTGCGAATACATTATCTGGCACAGTATCAATATGTCCAAGCTACCCGAATACAGAGGGTGTTCTTCACAAGTTAGTTACTAACTTATTGGGCAGAGATAGAAATTTTCTCTTTCCAATAAGTCGTTACTATAACTTGTTAAGACTTAAGATGGAGGTACTGATTTTAGATATGCATGCTTCAAGAGTTCACATTCTTGGAATGCATAATAATAAAAAAAATTGACGGACAGAAATTCAAATTTTGAATTTTTGGGAAAAAGTTTGAAAAAATTGGATGAAAATATTGAAATTTGAACAAATTTTTGCTAGAGATAATCCTACCAAGATCTATCGTAGACCCAAAATTTCAGAAATGTCAGAGATTGTGAACCCTGCCAAGTCCAACTGTTTGTTACTACTAGATCTGTTGCTAAAATGTTCCACAATAAATTATTAAATCAACAATAGTTATCTACAATCTCTGGTATGTCCATAAATATGCTTATACAGTAACAAACTTGTCATCACTCAAGTTTTTTACTAATTGCAACCCATGCGTTGTCAGACAAAGCAACCTAAACTTGCCCAAGATCCCCAAAGGAATAATTCATCTTTAAAAAACATTCAATAGACAACCACGGGGCTACAAAAGCATACGGAGTAAATCTAAACAAATCGTGGGGGGGAAATCTGTTCAGAGAAGATAAAATGACTCACGTTGACAATGGCTTGCTACCGGGCAGGCGGCATGTGTCTGCAGCCATCACTTTTGGAACACGCTTCACTCCTCAGTCCTCACATGGCAATGAACAGGATGTACATTGCCCAAACCTTCAAAGCATCCTGTAGTATAAGATCTTCAGGATGGTTAAATTTTATACTTAATATGATTCCGATAATAGTAGGATGCTCAAGTGACTATACATTTCATCAAGCGGTTGGCAGGCATGATATAGAGTGGTGTACATGATGGTCAACTCAAATCTTCATCAGGTCTCATGGCCTAGTGTAAAGTATAGGAAGCTCAGGGTACCCACGTGTTGACAAGACGCCAATTGCATCAGTGTTCACGCAAAAGTTTGGTAAGATTTTTTAGTGGATTCGGTTAAGGGAAGAACATAATCAGCTGATGAAAAGTTTATCTAGAAAAGATCGAGTTCAAAAAGGAATCATGAAGATCACGACATGACAACTTAGTTTATCTATTAATTTGGCAAGTTTGGTATTTAGAAAATTTTGTGTCATATCCGATAAGGACTTTATGTTTTTTCTTTTATCTTTAGAAAAGTTTGTCTCGTGTACTATTAGGACTCTTATCGGCCTATGAATGTAAATATGTAGACTCGGGGTCCTTGTAATTTATCTCTCTCAGATCAATACAACTTTCGGCGCATCGTCACCCTCTTTTTCGAGATTTCTTTTACTATTGGTGGAACTTGGCATCTGACACGGGGCTGTATCGGCTTCGATCTTCGGCGGAGGGGTAAGTCCTAAGTTCCGTCGGCCTTGGCAATCATATCGGCTATATTGGTATTGTTCAAGGCTATATCGTTTTTATCTTTTGGATTGCTCTGGTTCAGTCGGTATCTTTGCCTACTTGATATCTCGATTCTATCTTTAATTGCATTGTGTTTAAAGACACATCTGTTTAATTGAAATTGCCTTGGTTAGATCTGATCTTCTGACTTAGTCAATATATCTCTACAATCACAATGTTGTTTTAGATAGATTCATTATATCCATCACATTAGACAGATCTATCGGCCATTGAGTATTAGATTATCATATACAATCTCGTGCTGTATTGGTTAGGTCCGACTTACTAGATTGTTGTTGATAATCTAAAACTTGTTAAGCCGATAGGTTCATGCTAGTATTTCATCGGAGGATTAGCCGATTTTATCTAATGTGTTAAATTTTCCTTTGATGGTTTTACTGTCGTAGTTAAATTTAATGCATGACTAGTTTGATCGGTATCATATTGACTTGTTTAAATCTATCCGGTAATTATCAACCTTATGCTGCATTAATTGGGTTCGACCTATGGGGTTGTGGTTGTAAGTTAGATTTATTTAAGTCAGTAGGCATCAATTATTGTTTCATCAGGGCTTCAGCCGATGAGTTATCTAAATGTTGCATCGGCTTATAAGGATTATATACAAGTTGGTTTTAGCCAATTACATTAAAGGTTTCATTGATTACTTAATCATTTGGATTTAATAACATTGGATTTTCAGCCGATGTATATTATAACCATCGAACTCACAATTAATATTCTATGTCATATTGGCTAATTGGTTTGTTCGATATTTGCTTCATTATATCTATATCGGCTAAATGGTTCATTGGACTTCTACTTTGTCACATTTATATTGGCCAATTGGTTCATCATCTTATTACATTATCATCAACCGAGTGCCTTTATATCATTTTTTACCCAAGTGTCAAAACCTATATCGAACATATAGCCAATTATTCAAAACCCTGTCTACATCAGCTAATATCGCTACATTGGCTTGTTAGCCGATCGGCTATTTGATCGTCAATTTATATATCTTGTTAGTGGCAGGATCAAACTGATTGGCACGCTCGCATCTCATCAAAGTTTAGGACATGCACTGGAGCTAAGCAGATCTCCTAGGCCCACACACAGAATCTACGACAATACATTTTTTGGTACACCTGATGGGACAGATTTTGTGTCAACAATCAGCAGCATGATGCAAGAAGATGGTGTCTGTAGTCTATACAGGCATCAATGCAGTGGCGGTGGTGGCAGGACCGTGAAGTTCAATGGGACAATGCGGGAGAAAATCACTCACCAGTTGATCTGTGGTGAGGCCGTGGCTGCATGTCACGGACTTCAAGGATGGCCGTGGCGGATTCGATCTGCTCACGAGAGAAGAAAAGGAAATAGGCATGGAGAAGATGAAAGAAACGAGGTAGACAAAGAACAGAACTGGGAGAGAGATTTGGATTAGATTTGGAAATTATTCAATACATTGTTCGATCATGTCTCTCTCTATCCTGTTGGCTTATATAGCAGAGTACTAACAAGCCTCTCTCTCTGACAGTGGCCCATCCTCTGACTACTAGGCCCACTCACTCTCTGAAAAACGGTTACTGGGTCCTTAAAATTTCTACAGAAATAACACCACAACATGATAACTCGGTCTGTTGCGGGCCCTTCTACGCCGAGGCCGTCAGCTTTGGGAGCCAAATTGGTATAGCATGTTGGGCAAAGAAAACGACATACGACAAGCTGAAGAGGTCTCTTCAAATACCATGTTGCCGTGCATTTCAATCGTCGCTGGTTTTGTTTCGATTGTGATATGGCAATAGAGACATTCTGTAAGGCCCTGGTGTGACACTTATGCATGCTACATGATGGAGCATGCATGCTTTCGAGAGGAAATGCAATAAAACTTTGTCAATAAACACATTTCTCATCTTGGTTGGCACAACCTTTGGATAAAATATGTGTTTTATGGCCATGTCCTTAAAGTTTCTATAGAAATAACCCCACAATGTGATAACCTGATTTGTTGTGGGTCTTTTTATGCCGAGGATGCCAGCTTTGAGAGCCAAATTGGTGTAGCATGCCAGGCAAAGAAAACGACATGTGCCAAGTTGAAGAGTTTTTTTTCAAATACCATGTTGCCGTGCATTTCGATCATAATTGGCTTCGATTCGATTGTGTTTTGGCAATAGAGACATTCTACAAGGCCCTAGTATGACACTTATGCATGCTACGTGATGGAGCATGCATGCTTTCGAGAGGAAATGCAAGAAAACTTGATCAATAAACACATTTCTCACCTTATTTGACACAACCTTTGGATAAAAGATATGTTTTATGGCCATGTCCTTAAAGTTTCTACGGAAATAACCCAACAACATGACAACTCGGTCTGTTGTGGGCCCTTCTACGCTGAGGTCGTCAGCTTTGGGAGCCAAATTGGTGTAGCATGCTGGGCAAAAAAAGGACATGCGACAAGCTGAAGAGCTCTTCTAAAATACTATGTTGCCATTCATTTTGATCATAACTGGCTTCATTTCTATTGTGATATGGAAATAGAGACATTCTACAAGGCCCTGGTGTAGCACTTATGTATGCTACGTGATGGAGCATGCATGCTTTCGAGAGGAAATGCAAAAAAAACTTTGTCAATAAACACATTTCTCACCTTGTTTGGCACAACATTTGGATAAAATATGTGTTTTATGGCCATGTCCATAAAGTTTCTACGAAAATAACCCCACAACGTGATAACCCGGTTTGTTGTGGGCCCTTTTACGCCGAGGCAGCCAGTTTTGAGAGCCAAATTGGTGTAGCATGTCGGGCAAAGAAAACGACATGCGGCAAGCTGAAGAGCTCTCTTCAAATACCATGTTGCCGTGCATTTCGATCATAACTGGCTTCATTTCAATTGTGATCTAGCAATAGAGACATTCTACAAGGCCCTGGTGTGGTACTTATGCATGCTACGTGATGGAGCATGCATGCTTTCACAAGGTAGACGAAGAACAGAACAAGGAGACAAATTTGGATTAGATTTGGAAATTATTCAACACATTGTTTGATCTTGTCTCTCTCTATCGTTCCGGCTTATTTAGCAGAGTTCTAACAAGCCGCACTATCTGACAGTGGCCTAGCCTCTGACTACTATGTCCACTCACTATCTGGAAAACGGTTAGTGGGTCGCTTCTTCCGGTTGGGCCGTTCCGCAGGCTAGGCCGTTGTGTCCTGTTTGAATTGGTTGCTTGCGATGTTACCATCGTGACACTGCATGAGCAGGAAGATGGTCACCATGGTGCATCATGGTAGGAAGGAGGGTCACGAGGATGCACTGCCATTGGGGGGGAGGGACTGATCAGTGGAGACGGCGCGCCGTGCAGTACTAGGGCAAGGCGGTGGACGCACGGAGGTAGGCGGAGCAACCATAGAGGACATGCAAAGGAATGGAAGCCACGGAGGATGCACATGCCAATACGCTCGTCACGGGTTGGGAGTTGGGACTTCGAACATGGGAGACAAAGGAAACTGGCGCCCGAGAGGACTCGAGATGGTTTTGAGTCAAGGTGGGCACCCCTCATCCGGCCATCCCGTAGCATAGTAGTAAAAACTGGACCGGCCATCAAACCGCTAGAACCCCTGGTTCACCGGGTCAGTGGTTGGACCGCTGGTTCAGCCGGTTTGATTACTAAACCGGACGTTTATTTAGTACACATACTCCAATGAAAGCAAAGTGTCCAAGCTAGCCTGGTGGACAAATCCACCCCTTCCCACCGCGTAGACCTGGGTCCGATACCCCTTTTCCACCTTTTTTGTTTCATTTGTGTGAATAAAATATGTAATTGGGCCTCCCAAGAAAAGTGGGCCTTCTAGGCTACCCCATCTGCTTGTGTGAATAAAATACGTAGTTGGCCTCCCAAGCAAAGTGGGTCTTTTAGGCTGACCCATCTGCTGACTAAACCACCGGTTCAGAAGAGCCCAGTTCGCCAATTTTTCTTTAAAACCGGCCGGTTCACCTGGTTCCAACCGGTCTAATTACATATGTGGTCTTTAAAGCAAACTAACCCGATGGAGGTGCTGGTTCGGTAGAAAGAGGCCGACGGTCTACTCCCATCCATGTTCCCTCCATTAAAAAGAAGGAATTACTATATGTCATTACACGGAAAATTAAGGTTAAGATCTCACAAATTTCTAACCTTAGAGTTACTTCACGATGCGAGCTCTGGCGACCCTAGCTTTTTGTTTTCTAGCCTGGCAACAGTCCAATGAGTTATGATTTTGGGTTTTGGGTTCGGTGCAGCTGTGCAGGGGCGGACCGCATGTATGTCCTAGGTATTCCCAGGAATACCAAATTTATTTTGAAGAAGAAAAATATATATAGACATGTGTATTACTTATATGTAGTAATGTATGTACTCTTTGAGTCTCATGCTTTGTTCTCGAGCTTTTTCTAAAGGTTGGGCTCCTTTAGTTATTTTAAAGTGTGCTCAAATTCTTTAGATTTCTATAATATGAATTATTTCTATTGGATTTATATCACTATTGCAATTTAACGTGTATTATCACAACATTTGTGTTATGTATGTGTCGCCCTCCCGTTGGTTCACGCCATTTTATTTCCCGGACAAGCACTTTTAGCAACTCCATTTGTAAGTGTGAATACCCAGTTGTAAATTCCTACGTCTGACACTAGTGGGGTAGGAGTATGAGGGGGGTTAGAGGAAAGGGGAGATCGTGGGGTTTAGAAGATGGTTGTGGGAGGCAGCACCAGGTGATAGGCGGTGGATTCGGATAGGCAGCGAGGCTGCAGGGATGGAGAAGGGGCTATGGGCTAGCGGGGCAAAGCAAAGCTTATGGTTAGGAGGTGCTGGGGCAGGGGCACTTTGTCGTCGCCCCCGCTTGAGGGGGGAAGGGACTCATCGACGACGTTGATGCCCTAAGGCCAGCCAACGAGTTCAAGCGATAGCATAGTGGGACGGTGGCGGCAGAGAATCGAGTGCTATCCTCTCATAGCGGCACTGGGAGTGAAGTCGGAGGAAATGAGGGTTGTGGTTAGGGTTGAGGCCTCTTGCACGAATCTTAAAGAAATCTGACGTTTCAAAATTTGCATGATTTAAATGGGTCTTTTCTGTCAAATTGTAAATAGATGGTGAAAAAAAGGGATGAATCTCGCTTTTTTTCAGGGGGTGTATGAATTGATGGTTAACCATAAAAAGTGATTGTACATTTGTAATGGTGAAATTGGGGCCTTGTGGGGATGTATGGATCGAATTGAAGCAATGGTTAGGATCAGTTGTATCCACCTGGCATAGCTAAATCTTGAAACCACCTTTTTTTTATATATTTTAGGATACTCTCCTTCAGGTTTTCACTTATGCTAGAACTAGGTGAAACCCCGCGCATTGCTGCGGGAGTTTAGTATGATAACAATAAGTAGAAAAAATATGTAGCATAGCTATACGGCATAAGCTTACTGTAACGCCCGTGTTTTTAATCTAAAATCCCCGATTTATTTTAATCAAGCGTTGTCCTTTTTCCAGCTTCAGTCTCCAAAAATTCGAGAGTTTTACCAAAAATTCGGGGGCTACAGATGTTATATCATATTTTTGCAATAATTTTCATAATATTTATCTTGATTGCTTGCGACATAATCCGAGTAAAAAAAGTGCTGATCGAGTTGTGCAACTCTATTTTCCCTATGCTTTCCGTTTGGTTTGTCGATGGATTGTAACATACCACAAAGACCTTTTAGAAGGCTATGTAATATTGAATGGTTGTTGAAAATAAAAAGCTCCTTTTCTGAGTTTGTGATAAATTTTCTTTCCCAAGCCCCCGTTTATTTTAAAGCATATGCATTATAGCCATTTTAAATGAATGAAACCGATTGTAAATCATCAAAATAATAATAACATAAACATTATAAATAATGGAATAACTTAACAAGCTTGACTCATGTGTTTGGAGTAAATTAAAAATTTTGCTAGATTTTAATTTTTGCTATTCAAATTATTCAAACAAATATTTTATTAAAATCAAAGTCTGAAAATTTCAGATTCTCTGGAGCCTACTTTGGCACTTCATTAAAAATGGATCAAAGATATTTTGGATTCGGGAATTTGACCAAATTGTAGAGGAAATAGTATGTTACCATTTTGCCATTGGGATCCTTACCAAAATAACCCTGGAAATTATTTTAAATCGAGGGCAAAGTTGGAACTCCAGCATCAATTAGGACTTAGCCATTTTTTCTAGCTTTTTCTCCTCCTACACACTCAGCTCTCACACTGCCAGGTGGGCCCAGGCTGCTGTGGGACCCGCTTGTCAGTAGCACAGGCGTGTACACGTCAAGCTAGCGCCGCTTCACCGGCAGCCAGGCGCGCAATACGCGTCGACGGCGCCGATCACCGCTCCACCGCCACCTCACTGCCGACCGCCATATAAATTCTTCCCGGCTGACATACTTCCTCTTTTCATCACTGTGGTTCCATTTTCGCGGAGAAACCGAGGACGACTGATTCACAATCGCGAGTAGCAAAGGAGTTCTCTCCGGCGTCGGTGAGATCGTCTCCACCATTCCGAACCACCGGGTACGATTCAATCCTGGTTAAGCCGTGTTCCAAGGTCCTTATTCGATGCCATTGCTAACCCCTCAAAGCCCTGTCAATTTGGTGTAGCCAATCTCTGGGAACGCGCGCCGCGTCAACTCGGGCCATCGGTGAACTCCAAGCGCCGCCGTAGGGTCGTCATCGTCGCCAAGCTCCAAGACTTTCAATCCACCCGACGCACTTTGCCAGCGCATTCTTCACCTCAAGACAATACCGAGGCCCAGAAGAATCGAGTTGAGAAGCCCTCAATCGGGAGATCCCTTCCTTCTTCTCCATCTCTGGCCGCCGGCGTCCTCTAGCTCTATCTCTCTCTCTGGTAAGTCTCAGGGCGATTCCTTGCGCACAGAGCTACTCCGTGACATCGTTAATTGATGCTTGTACTCCTCCTAGGCCGCCTGTACCAGGAGCACTCCGCCGACGACGACCGCCAAACCGTGACCACCATCGGGACCGAACCGGACACTGTGGACCTTGCCGAACACCGCTCGCGCTTGGGTAAGCTTCCTGGATATCCCTAGCCTCACATGCATGCATGCGCACGCACTGAAGACATCCCAAGCCCGTATTGCACATGCAAGCCGAAGCAAACCGCTGCTCCTCCCGCTGCCGCCGTCACGATACGCCGCCACTAGCTCGCAAGATGGTGTTAGCGTAGAATTTCGACCCGCCTCGCAACAAAACGGGTTCCATGTTTCCACGGCGGCCTGGGAGATCTGCTTAACTCCAGTGCAGGTCCAATGGCTTGCCTAGGTGTGTCTAGGGCATGCCAGTTGATTTGATCTGCAATCAACAAGAATAAACAAGTAAACCACGTTAGAAACGATGGCCGATCGGCCGATAGGCCGATGTCTCATTGTGGGAGCCTAGCCGATAGGGCAAAGCTATATCGGCCTACTTGATGTTATAACATAATAGAATCGATAAATAGATCTAATCCCATCGGCCCATATTAATATGTTTATGGCAATTTAATGGAATTGGCCGATGAGGGATGCATGGAGATAAATACACTAGCTAATATTCTAGTGCAAACTTATACAAGTCAATTAGCCAATATAGATATACTAATCACAGAGAAGTCATAAGAATACCCTGTAACAAATATATTTATATTTACCGATCTGCTTGTACAAGTGGCGAATACATGCAAAAACATAAATAATCACATGCATTAGGTAAGACCGGCTGAAACCCCGATGCTATCCTTAATTACGATCAAAAACAGGCTCTGAGTTAAACCTCAAAACACGACTAAGGTCGATAACAACTCAGAGTGTAGATCGAGAGTTAACACAAAGAAAATCAAGCCGCCGATCGCTTTTGGGGATCGTAGATGCTTTAGATAATCTAGACGAGCAAACTAATTCGACCATCGTCGGCAATAAACCCTAAAACAAGTTAGTCGTTGGTGAGATAGAATTAGAAAGCCACATCGAGATTAGCTAAAACATGATTGTCGGTGACATGGGACCGAGGGTGTCGAGACCAAAGGGAAAGGCGGCCACAGTGACCCACGTGGCCCGTTCCCTCGGAGGGGTCGGGCCCGAGGGTGACATGGTGGCTGCCCTCCCGGTCTCCCCCCGGGGTCGGGCCGCTCCCGATTCTGCCCCGAGGGCTGGGGCGCCCCGACCCCCTGTGGTCTTGGTGCCACGTGCGTAGGTTAGGTGAGCATGGCAGAGCTCACCTAACCGCATTTATGGCGGTTCAGACGAGCGCACTACGTCACATTTAATGCGGCGTGGCGCGTGCATATCCGGTCCGTGACCGGTCACGGCGAGTGACCAATCGCAGACCGGTCAGATCGCGGGTTAGGTGGCGCCAGGTGGCCTGCAGCACGCCTCACCCTGTCCCGTCAAAACGATGAGAGCCCTCTGGCTCTCGTCTCACAGCTGGAGTTGGCGTGCCAACCCCTGGAGTTGGTATGTTAGCCCGGTCAGATGCTTTCCAGATTCTGGTGTAGGCGAGACGAGGAAGTCGCCCGCCATTTAATGAAAGTTGAAACGGGCGTCCCCCGGATGGGTCGACTGACCGAGCAGAGGCGTGCTGCGGCGTCTGTCAGAGGCTGCTTCCGGCAGTAGGATAGCCCTAAATGTAAAAGAATGTTTTCTTTCTTAGGCAGCTCGTGGCCCATGTGGTAGCTCCTTGCCATATAAAAGGAGGCCTAGGCCTAGGAGAGGACGGGATCGGACTCTGGCTGACTCGCTTCAGAGGCCGGACTCTCTCTGGATTCCATCACATTCCCAGATCTACCAGAACACAGGAGTAGGGTGTTACGCTTCTTAGCGGCCCGAACCTGTCTAAATCGCCTGCGTCCACGCGTTTTTTCTCGCTGAGATCCCTCAGATCAGGGGCTAAGAATTTCACCTTGCGCCCCCGGCCAAACCGGCAAAGGGGGACCTGCACGGTCTCCCGGTGAGGAGTTTCACGCTCCGTCATCTGGCGCGCCAGGTAGGGGGCGCGCGTGTTTTTCTGAGCTCCCATCTCCTTTCGTGTGCGCCAAGCTTCGCCAGGTCAGCCCTATGGCCGAAGAGGCAGTGGCATACAGTCCTTCTTTGAGCGCCAGCGGTGATGGCGGGGAGCAGAACCCGCGCCATCGGGCTCACACCCCGTCGTCCCCCCTCCCGCCGGAACCTTGGGCAGGGGAAGGCGCTTGAGGAGGTCGAGGGATCCGCGACCTCGCCGCCCATAGGCGACGGAAGAGGACGGCGAGGTGGAGTGCGTCGTCGCCTCACCTATGGTGATGGCGGCACGCCCCAGGGCGCGCTCCAGGCTGCGGGCGCGCTCTTGCATCACCCGCCCGTCGTCCCCGATCCAGAGACCCCAGCCCAGCGTTGGCTGGATGACGTGGCCAACCTGGTCATGACGGCGCAGCAGCGCCTAGGCACCGGCAGGCGGTCTTCCGCCACCGGGACTTCTGGCGCTGCCATAGCCGGCTCTATGTCGTCAAGGCGGAGGGCACGGCGGGTGACGGCCGACACACGCCGTTCGTCCGCGGTTCCCTCGTCAACGCCTCCGACTCATGAAGATGTGCATGGGGGGCCAGACGCCCGGCTCGATATCGAGTGCCGGCGCGACGCTCGTCGCGCCGCCCTTGCAACGGAAGGCGCCTCCTCTTCCGGGGCGCCGCTCCGTTCCGGTCACGGGGACCGGCCCCCCGTGTCCCCGGTTGGTGGTGCTGGCTGTCGAGCCTTCGTGGAGAGCCTTCGGAACGTCCATTGGCCCCCGAGGTTCCGGCCCACCATCACCAAAAAAATACGACGGAAGCGTCAACCCCGCTGAGTTTCTCCAGATCTACACGACTGGGATAGAAGCCGTGGGGGGTGACGACAGGGTCATGGCGAACTTCTTTCCCATGGCCCTGAAGGGCCAGGCGCGGGGTTGGCTAATGAACCTGCCACCCGCGTCGGTCCACTCCTGGGAGGATTTGTGCCAGCAGTTCACCATCAACTTCCAGGGCACATATCCGCACCTAGGCGAGGAGGCGGACTTGCACGCGGTACAGCGGAGGGACGATGAGTCTCTCCGCTCGTACATCCAACGGTTCTGTCAAGTCCGCAATACCATACCATGCATCCCTGCACATGCGGTTATCTACACATTCAGGGGGGGCGTGCGGCACAACCGCATGCTCGAGAAGATCGCCTCCAAGGAACCTCAGACCACCGTGCAGCTTTTCGAGCTCGCGGACTGTGTGGCTCGCAAGGAGGAGGCCTAGACCTGGAACTCCTTCGGCTCTGGAGCGGCGGCTCCGGCTGTCCCCGAGTCCGCCGCTCGTTCAGGGCGGTGGGACAGGAGGAGGAAGAAAAGGTCGGCCCATTCCGACGACGAGGGCCACGTCCTCGCCGTCGAGGGCGCTTCGCGGGCCCCCCGAAAGGGGAGGCCCACGGGCAACAAAAAGAAGGAGGCTGGCGCTCGCGGCAGGGAGCGCCTGGCCAGCAGATGGTGCACCGTGCACAACACCTCTCTCCACGACCTCGCCGATTGCCGCGCGGTCAAAAGCTTGGCCGAGCGGACGAGGAAGTGGGAGGAGGAGAGGAGGCAGGAGCGCCGTGAGGGCAAGGCCCCGGCGACTCCCACCGGCAACCAGCGAAGTGAGGCCAAGCAGAAGGCCCCCGCTGAGGACGTCGACGATGGCGACGATGATCTGGGCTTTCAGGAACCCGAGGCCACCGTCGCCACCGTTGATGGGGGAGCGTGCGCTCACGCTTCTCGCCGGAGCCTCAAGGCCATGAAGCGAGAGCTTCTGGCCGCGGCCCCTACCCATGAGGCAACGCGGCGGGCGCGTTGGTCGGAGGTCGCCCTCACCTTTGACCAGACCGATCACCCACCATGCGTTGCCCGGGGAGGACAGATCGTGATGGTGGTCTCCCCCACCGTCTGCAATGTGAAGTTGGGGCGCGTCCTGATAGACGGGGGCGCAGCTCTCAACATCCTCTCCCCCGTGGCTTTTGATGCTATCAAGGCCCCGGGGATGGAGCTCCGGCCGTCCCAGCCGATCATCGGCGTGACGCCAGGGCACACCTGGCCGCTAGGTCACATCGACCTCCCGGTCACCTTCGGTGGTCCCACCAACTTCCGCACCGAGCGGGTGGACTTCGATGTGGCGGACCTTAGTCTGCCCTACAACGCGGTCCTGGGAAGGCCCGCGTTGGTGAAGTTCATGGCGGCCACCCACTACGCCTATCTCCAGATGAAGATGCCAGGCCTAAGTGGCCCCATCACCGTCCACGGCGACCTCAAAGTCGCGCTCGCTTGTATGGAGCAGCGCGCGGACCACCTCGCCGCGGTGTCCAAGCCCGCGAGCGGCGACGAGAGGCTCAGTGCCTCCACCTCGCCCGCCCCGAGGCAGCGGATGGCCTTAGGCGACGAGGTCCCGGTGAAGGAGGTCGCCCTGGGCTCGGCCCGTCCAAGACCACCCGGATTGGTGGTCTCTTGGACAACAAATAGGAAGACGCGCTCGTCTCCTTCCTGCGGGCAAATGCCGACGCCTTCGCGTGTAGACCGGCGGACATGCCTGAGGTCCCCAGGGAGGTGATTGAGCACCGTCTCGCCGTGCGGCCGGACGCAAGGCCCGTCCGGCAGAAGGTGCGGCAGCAGGAGGTGGCGCGGCTTCTGGAGGCCGGATTCATCCGTGAGGTCATCCATCCAGAGTGGCTCACAAACCCGGTCGTCGTCCCCAAGGCGAACGGCAAGCTCCGGATGTGCATCGACTACACCAACCTCAACAAGGCATGTCCTAAGGACCCTTATCCCCTGCCACGCATAGATCAAATTGTCGACTCCACTGCGGGGTGCGACCTTTTATGCTTTCTAGATGCATACTCAGGATATCATCAGATTCGCATGGCTAGGGAGGATGAGGAAAAAACTGCATTCATTACCCCTGTAGGAACTTATTGTTATACAACCATGGCCTTTGGGTTAAAGAATGCAGGTCCTACTTTTCAGCGCACTACTCGTATTTCTTTGGGTAGTCAGATAGGACGCAATGTTGAGGCCTATGTCGATGACTTGGTTGTAAAAACGCGCAACCAAGAGACCTTGCTCTCGGATTTAGCAGAGACTTTCGAAAGTCTCCGCTCCGCCCGCATAAAGCTGAACCCCGAAAAGTGCATGTTCGGTGTGCCTGCGGGCAAGCTTCTCGGGTTCTTGATCTCTGCCCAAGGCATTGAGGCCAACCCCGAGAAGATACGAGCTATAGAGCGGATGCGCCCCCCCAGCAAGCTTAAGGACGTGCAATGCGTCACCGGATGCATGGCTGCCTTAAGCCAATTCATATCGAGGCTGGGAGAGAAGGCGCTGCCCCTATTTAAGCTCCTTAAGCACTCCGGGCCGTTTACCTGGACGGAGGAGGCTGAGCGGGCCCTCACCCAGTTGAAGGCATACCTCAGCTCTCCCCCGATCCTGGTCGCCCCAGAGCCAGATGAGTCGTTGCTGCTCTACTTGGCGGCAACCCCGCAGGTAGTCAGCGCGGCGTTGGTTGTGGAGCGCGACGAGGACGGCCCTCGGCCCGCGTGCCCTACCCTGTGTCGACCCGACCCGGGAGAGAGAAGGGAGGAGCGGCCCCCGAGCCGGACGGCGGCCTAAGGCCCCTGACGACCGGATGTGGCCCTCTGCCCGCTCGTCCGACGGCGCCGGACGCCCCCGACCCCTAGGAAGGCCCTCGGGCCACTACGGGAAGGCCGCGCCCGACGCCCTCCGACCCCGAGGTCATCGGCACAGAAGCCGAGTGGGCCCGGCAAGGCCCCTCGGACGACGAGCGCCCCGGGAACGGTGCCCTCAACGAAGAGGATAGGCCCCGCCGAAAGGTGCAGCGGCCCATCTACTTCGTTAGTGAGGCGCTGCGGGACGCCAAGACCCGATACCCTCAGGCCCAGAAGATGTTTTACGCGATTCTGATGGCCTCGACGAAGCTGCGCCATTATTTCCAGACGCATCGAGTCACGGTGGTCACGTCCTACCCCCTCGGCCAGATCTTGCGTAACCGAGAGGGTACTGGACGAGTGGTAAAATGCGCAATCGAACTCTCCGAATTCGACTTGTGCTTTGAGCCACGCCACGCGATCAAGAGCCAGGCCCTCGCTGACTTTGTGGCGGAGTGGACCCCGGCTCCCGAGCCCATCTCCGCCCCCGAGGCCAACACGAGCCCCTCGCAGCTGCCTCACGCCGCCTACTGGGTGATGCAGTTCGACGGCTCCCTGGCCCCTCAGGGCGCCGGCGCGGGGGTCACCTTGATCTCGCCGAGCGGAGTATCTGGTTCGCCTAGATTTTCGGGCAACCAACAATATGGCGGAGTACGAGGGACTCCTTGCAGGACTTAGAGTGGCGGCCAGAATGGGGATCCGCCGCCTCCTGGTTCTAGGCGACTCCCAGTTGGTCATTAACCAGGTCTCCAAGGAGTACCGGTGCTCCGACCCACAGATGGACGCCTACGTCCGCGAGGTGCGGCGTATGGACCGCCATTTCGACGGGTTAGAACTTCGTCACGTGCCCAGACGGGATAACGCGGTCGCTGACGAGCTCTCACGGCTCGCTTCATTGCGAGCCCCAACCCCACCAGGCGCCTTTGAAGAAAGGCTTGCCCAGCCGTTGGCGCGACCCGACCCCCTAGGGGAGACGGATGCGCCTGAGCGGCCCCCGAGGCCCGTCGGAGTCCAGCGCTCGGGACCCGGGGGGGCCGAGCCCGGCCCCCCAAGATTGATCGCTTGGATGGCTGAGATACAGGCGTTCCTCACAGATCAGACTCTACCCGAGTACCGCGAAGGGAGTGAACGCGTCAGTCGCATCTCCAAGCGCTACGTGCTGGTGGAAGGGATCCTCTACCGACGCGGGGCCAACGGAGTCCTCCTGAAGTGTATTCCTTGAGAACAGGGTGTCGAGCTTCTTGTCGATGTCCATGAAGGCGAGTGCGGAGCCCACTCCGCCTCGCGCACCTTGGTTGGCAAGGCCTTTCGCCAGGGTTTCTTTTGGCCGACGGCGCTCCACGATGCTGTTGACCTGGTCCGACGATGCAGGGCGTGCCAGTTTCACGCCAAGCAAATGCATCAGCCGGCTCAGGCCCTGCAGACCATACCTCTTTCATGGCCGTTTGCTGTCTGGGGGCTGGACATCCTGGGTCCCTTCAGGAAGGCCCCGGGCGGGTTCGAGTATCTGTATGTCGCGATCGACAAGTTCACTAAGTGGCCCGAGGCTTATCCGGTCATCAAGATCGACAAGCACTCGGCGCTAAAATTCATCAGGGGCATCACTGCTCGGTTCGGGGTGCCTAACCTTATCATTACGGACAATGGCACCCAGTTGACCAGTGAACTCTTCGGCGACTACTGCGAAGACATGGGCATCAAGCTCTGTTTCGCCTCACCCGCCCACCCCAAAAGCAACGGCCAGGTGGAGCGCGCCAACGCGAAAATCCTCAAGGGCCTCAAGACCAAGACCTTCAACATCCTCAAGAAGCATGGTGACTCGTGGATCGAGGAGCTGCCAGCGGTGCTCTGGGCGAACCGAACCACTCCAAGCCGAGCGACAGGGGAAACGCCTTTCTTCCTCATCTACGGCGCGGAGGCGGTCCTCCCATCCGAGCTCACCCTGAGGTCCCCTCGGGCCACCATGTATTGCGAGGCTGATCAAGATCAGCTTCGCCGAGACGACCTCGACTACCTGGAAGAGTGAAGGCGGTGCGCGGCCCTCCGAGCCACGTGCTACCAGCAAAGCCTACGGCGCTACCATCAGTGCCATGTCCGGGCCCGATCACTCTGCGTCGACGATCTTGTCCTACGCCACGTCCAAACGCGTGCTGGACTGAGCAAACTCTCACCAATGTGGGAGGGTCCGTATCGAGTGATCAGTGTCCCCCGGTCGGGCTCGGTTCAATTGGCCACGGGCGACGGCGCAGAGCTGCCTAACCCGTGGAACATCGAGCATCTTCGCCGCTTCTACCCATAAGGGGGTCGGGTGTCGTACCTCGGGCTCAGGCCAACCCCGCACTCCCCTCGGGCACGCATTGTTGGCCGGGGGCTCTCACATGCACATACTTGTTTAATTCTTTCCTAGCATTTCAATAACAAGCATTTTCAATTTCCTAAGGACCGCGTCTGTGTTATCGTTTCCTTTTGAAAAGTCTTGACTTGAGTTAGTCTGCTCGTGCTCGACCTTGCCCTCGGCAGCCCGGGTCGTCTAAAATCGCCAAACAAGGCAAAGAACCGAGCCGTGCCCCGGGGCGCGGTGAACTTCGGGGGGGAATCGGCACTGGCCCACAATCGGGTCCCCATAACCCTCGGTCATCGCGCTCCCGACCTGGCCAGTCTCGACATGCGGATCTCCCCAGGCACTAGCTCCGACCCGCGCCGGTTGAGGCCGGGGCCCGAGCACGAGCCCTCGCTCAAGCCAAGACACAAAAGGATCGCGACACAGACCATCCTTATCATGTGCATATAGCAAACATAACTGACATAGAGATTAAAATCTTATTTGATCGCAGGTAAAATAAAGCCAGTCTGTACAAGCATTGGCTCGAAGGCCTCAGAAGATGAAGGAAAAATTATTAAGATACGCGGGGGCCCGGGGGCTCACTCCGACGCGCCCGTGTCACCGGCCTCGCCGTCACTGTCGCCATCGGCACCATCGTCGCCGTCCTCCTCCTCGTTGGAGTCGAGGGCGAAGACGGGCCGAGGGGCCGTCCCCTCGAAGCCGTGGACGATTTGGTCGGCGGCGTCCCGGACTTGCGCGCGCGCACCGTCCTCGGTCCCGGGAGGGAACTCTTCCAGCGCCGTCCACGGGGAGAAGTCGGGGTCCCGGGCTTGGTAGCTCGCCAACAGGAGCTCCACCGCTCCCCGGGCGAGGTCCCTTGAGGAAGACTTGATCGTCTCCTCGATCTCCTCAGGGAGCCTCTCAAGGTCCCCGGCCATCTCCGAGAGACGCTGGGCGAGGCCCCCTGGTTGGCGGCGTACTTGGCGTACCGCCCGCCCCAGATACCCGCCTGACGCCCAGCGCGGTTGAGGCGGGAGACGGCGTCCCGAAGCATGCCGGGCCCCCTCTCGTTCGCCAGCCGGAGGGCCTTAACCTCCCCGGCGGACGAGTCCAGGGCGCCTTGCAGCTCGGTGATGGTGTGCTCGGCGGCTGTGAGGCGGGCGGCTAGATCGCCGTGGCCCGCGGTCGCCCCGCCGCTGCGCGCTTGCGCGTCCAGCTCCTTCGCCCGCGCCTCGAGTTCAGAGGCCCCCTGGTTCAGCGCGTCCCTCTCGGCGCGGGCGCTTTCCAGATTGCGGCGCGCCTGCTCCTCCCGCGCCGCCTCGCGGAGGAGTAGGCTATCCGCCTGCCGCTGCGCCGCGGCCTCGGCCTCCTCGAGGGCTCGCCCCCGCTCGGCGAGCGCGTCTTCGCGAAGGCGGAGTGCGGACTCCTGCTCGGCGGAGGCGGCCTCGTGCGCCGCCAGCGTCGCCTCCCGTGTGGCGGCGGCGGTCTCGCGGGCCGCCAGCGCCGCCTCCTTCGCGTCCAAGGGCGCGGGCGCGCTCCTCCAGCGCCTCCAGCTCCCGGGCGCGGAGGTCAAGGGCCTCGGCCCGCCGGCGCACGGCGGCCTCTTGCGCGAGCAAGCGCGAGGCCCGCCCCCCGAACGCAGTGAGGCGCTCCTCCAGCGCCATGGTGCGGGCCTCTAGGGCCTCCTCGCGCTGGCGGTCGCCGCCTCGATCTCCGCCGCCCGCCGCTCCCGGGCAGCGGCGGCGTCGAGAACTCCACGGGCGGCGTCGAGCTTCTCCTCCAGCTCCGCCACCCGGCTCCCGTATTGGAGGCGGAGGTCGTCCCGCGCCCCGTCGAGCACGGCGGTGGCGATGAGGGCAGCCTCCCGCTCCTCCTCCACCTCCCGGGCGATTTCCGCCAGGCTCCTGCGACGAGCCTCGAGCTGCGAGGTGTGCAGGTTGTGCGCCTTACGGCCGGCCTCCACCATGGCCTCCACGGAGCGCCGTCCCTCCTCGACGCGCACCCACGCCGCGTCGATTTCCGCCCGCTCCGCCTGCAGGGCCTCCATCTGGGCGCTTAGCCCGTCCAGCACCGTGCTGTTGGCCGTGGCCAAGGCCTGCAGGAGGGGCTCCGCGCTCAGCGGGGCGGCGGAAGGAAGAGGGGAAGGCCACCTCGGTGGTGGTGTAGCGCGGCTCGGCTCGCCGATCGGTGCGCTGGCCTCGGGGGCCTCTCCCGAGGCCGGCTCGTCCGGAGCGCCGCCTGGGGCGTCGGGCCCCGGGTGCGCCCCCTCGGCATCGTCGCGGGCGGCCTCGGTGGTGGCCTCCGCCTCGGGCGCAGTCGGGTCGGGGACCTGGGTGGCAGCCTCGGCCTTCGGACGCCTCGTGCGCGCGCGCCGCCTCTGCCTCCCGGGAAGCCTCCTCGGCCCGGCAGACCATGGCCACCTCCCGAGCGGCCTTCTCGGCCTGGCGGACCCGGGCCGCCTCCCGAGCAGCCTCTTGGGCCTGCAGCTTCCTGCAGGTCGGCCTCCCGCCTTCGGGCCTCCGCGGTCGCCGTCTCCCCGGCCTCGAGCCGGCCTGGCCTTGGAGTGACGCGTGGGGCGGGACGGGATCTCACTGAGGCAGAAGAAAAACTAAGAAACAGAAAGAGGTAAGTAAAGACTTGCCTTGGGAGTTTGGGAATAAGAGTGTGGCCGCTGTGGGTGAGGGGTCGAACCTGCGGGGTGGCCGGCTGAACGACCACTTTGGGGGCGTGAGCAGCTCCCCCTGCACGGCTCGGTCTCCCCCATCTTGCGGAGCCGCTTCTTCTTCCGCTCCCCCTCGGGCTGGGGCGTCGGTGCGGCGTCCTCCGGGCGCCTGCCGCTGGCGCGCACCGCCCCGCCCCCTCGGGGAGGAGATGGAGGAGGGGTCGCCTCCTGCTTCCTCTTCCCCTTGGCGTCGGCAGGGCGGCTGCCCCCCGGGCCCCCGCCGCGGGGCCCAGAAGCATGGCCCCCTCCGGGGGTAGATTGATCCCCTCTGCGCTGCACTGCCCGCGCCATCATGGCCTCGGGGGGCCCGGTCCCCGACGCCCCGACCACCTGCATGATGGCCAGGATGTTGGCGCGCTCTGGGTCGCAGCAGAGGGGGAGGATCCCTGAGGGATGAGGGATGATTCCACGGAGCTAAGGTTTAGCACCCGTTGGACCACCATCCTGAAGTCCTCGGGGTCCCAATCCCACTTTGCCCCTGGTGGGTCCTCAGGAGGTCCTGGTCCCGGTGTACTCCCAGCGCCCCGGGCGCGTCGCCGGAACGGCGCGATCCGGCGGCGGAGGTAGTCGCCGAACACCATGGCCCCCATGACCCCTGGGTTGCAGGCCCGCCAGGCGGTCCAGGACGGCGTCGTAGCCGTCCCCCAGATCCACCGTCGCCCGCCAGCTAGGCCCTGCGCTGGGGGCTGGCTCGGGAGTCGGAGGCGCGCTTCGTCGGGGAGGGGGGTGTAGAATCAGTCGCTCTTCCAGTCGTCCCACTTCTTGCGAAGGACGCACGGGATGTAGCGTTCAGCACCTGCCCCCGCGGCTGGAAGTAGCAGCCACCGACCACCGTCGGCGGCGATACCGGCTGCACGGTGAAGAACCACCAAAACAGCCGAAGGGATGGGCGCACCCCGATGAACATCTCGCAAGGTGTGCGAAGATGGCCAAGTCATCACCGCGTTGGGGGTGAGGTGCGCCATCTGGAGGTCGTAGAACTCCAGAACATCCATAAAGAATGTGGAGAATGGCGGGATCAGGCCCGCCATGGCGAAGGAAAGAAAGAAGACGGACCGCCCCGGGTAGTGCGGCGCCGGGCGTCCCTCGCCCAGCATGACCACCTCCCGGGTGGCAGATTCTGGCATGAACCGGCGCGGCAGCCCAGCCTGCCTCTCGCTGGTGATGCGAGAAGGCGGCAGCACGCTGCCGTCAAGCGGTGCGGAGCTCCGCGTCATGGCGCCGGTGGAGGGTGAGCTTGAGAACGAGTGCGCGTGGCGAGAGTAAGGCGGGAGAAAGGAGAGAGCTAGAGCACTGATGGCAAAGGCAAGGAAAAAGTGGCGAGAGGAAGGAAGCGAATCCCTTCCTCGACGCCTTTTATACCCTTGCCTCCACCGCGCTCGGCTCCTCGTTTCCCGCGCCCACTTCCTTGCCCCCTCGTTTCTCGCGCCCACGCCTCCACTAACCCCGCTCGTCCGCTTACGGCGCGCGCGTTAGTTGTGCAACTATGACGGTTGAGGAGGGGCAGATCGTGTGCGCATTAATTGCGCTCGGTTACCACGAAAAGCGCCATCATCACATCCCCAGGCGAAACGGACCGACGTGTCCCAATCCGCGCGCTGCCTCGAGTGATGTTGCGGTTACAAGGAAACCGCTCATTAATGACGACTGGCATTCTTCACTGATGTGCGCGGTTCGCGACCGTAGGAGTCCTACCTGCCTTTGGGGGCCGGTCCCACCTGTCACCAGGCCTAAAGGGTGGCGTCAAGCCTGGGTGCCCCCCCTGGGGTGTGGTCGCCCAGGCGTAACGCCGGGGGCTACTGTCGGTGACATGGGACCAGGGGTGTCGAGACCAAAGGGAAGGGCAACCACAGTGACCCACGTGGCCCGTTCCCCCGGTGGGGTCGGGCCCGAGGGTGACGTGGTGGCTGCCCTCCCGGTCTCCCCCCGGGGTCGGGCCGTTCCCGATTCTGCCCCGAGGGCTGGGGCGCCCCGACCCCCTGTGGTCTTGGTGCCACGTGCGCAGGTTAGGTGAGCATGGCAGAGCTCACCTAACCGCATTTATGGCGGTTCAGACGAGCGCACTACGCCGCATTTAATGCGGCGTGGCGCGTGCATATCTGGTCCGTGACCAGTCACAGCAAGTGACCGATCGCAGACCGGTCAGATCGCGGGTTAGGTGGCGCCAGGCGGCCTACAGCACGCCTCGCCCCGTCCCGTCAGAACGATGAGAGCCCTTTGGCTCTCGTCTCACAGCCAGAGTTGGTGTGCCAACCCCTGGAGTTGGTATGTCAGCCCCGGTCAGATGCTTTCCAGATTCTGGCGCAGGCGAGACGAGGAAGTCGCCCGCCATTTAATGAAAGTTGAAACGGGCGTCCCTCGGATGGGTCGACTGACCGAGCAGAGGCGTGCTGCGGCGTCTGTCAGAGGCTGCTTCCGACAGTAGGATAGCCCTAAATGTAATAGAATGTTTTCTTTCTTAGGCAGCTCGTGGCCCATGTGGTAGCCCCTTGCCATATAAAAGGAAGCCCAGGCCTAGGAGAGGACGGGATCGGACTCTGGCTGACTCGCTTCAGAGGCCGGACTCTCTCTGGATTCCATCACATTCCCAGATCTACCAGAACACAGGAGTAGGGTGTTATGCTTCTTAGCGGCCCGAACCTGTCTAAACCGCCTGCGTCCACGCGTTTTTTCTCGCAGAGATCCCTCAGATCAGCGGCTAAGAATTTCATCTTGCGCCCCCAGCCGAACCGGCAAAGGGGGACCTGCACGGTCTCCCGATGAGGAGTTTCATGCTCCGTCAATGATAAACGACGATCACATCGCCAGGGCTTAACGTGCCTAAAGCGACACGCTAGCCCCGATGATGTAGATCGTCGGGTATGAGTTCTTACCTCTGCTCTAGGGAAGCAAGAACTTGCCGGAAGCTAACCTCTTGCGAGGGTTGGCGATGCGCCAAAAATAGATTGAATTGTGTTTTATTGATTGTGAGATTAAGATCGATTCTATGTACAGACTACCGAGATATTTATACCCGAAATTACAACATGGTCCGTGTAGGACACGATCTTATCTATAACAAACAAATAAGTCTTTGCGGCAGACTCTTGCCAAAGATTAGATCTAAATCTACTTAATTTACAAGATACAATTGCCTAAAACCGAGCCTCATCTCTATTTGGCAATCTCCTTGAAGCTTACCTCGAGCCCAAACCAAGCCCATGCTAACTTTATCAGCTTCCTGCCTCTATCGGCTGATGGCCATATTGAGTCCGTATCGGCCGATACACCTTTTCTGCTAGTGCTTCTTCCAGTCCGAGACGCTTACTGAGTCCGATACGAGACTTGGTCCAACTCCAACTTAACCCTTCTTCTCTGCGTCGGTTTTCTCTTTCCTCTCTAAGTAGATTACGAAAATCTGATGTTAACACATGCCCCCCAATTCCACTTCATTATATAATGTGGCGGAATTAGCTCCAAGGAACCCATTGACTTCTTCGCTAGGGTTTGTCTGAAAACCACGCAGATCTAGATTCATAGCCCTCCGCCGCCAATTTCCTCGCACAGTTCCTCATTTAGCCTTGTGCCTCTTGATTTCGGCGACTCGTCGACGTCTCTTCCACATCGACCCCCTCATCGGCGACCTCTTCAACCACATCAATGGCTTCCTCACCATTCTACGCTTCCGAGATCCCTGTGGTTAGTCAATCCTCTCTGAGTTCACATTTTCATTTTCCCGCCGAGTTTTTCAAACTAGGGCTTCTGCTCTTGCCCCCCGGGTCTTATTTTCATCACTGTTCATATGCTGTAGGTCTTCTAGAACCAGATTTTAATCCCTACCAACGACAAATCACACCGGTTCCTTCTGGGCCCCATGGGCAACTCTGACCCAACCTAGCTGATAAACGCGGAGACGAACAGAATCCCTTTCAAAGAAGTAAAGCCCAATGCCGCTTCATGGAAGCACACTTTTAGATCTTGGCCGTCAAAGCTTAATGGCCACAGGACTTGGTACAAGAGGATTGCCGCAGCCAAGCAAGTTCATTGGGACGAAATAGGAATCGGCCAGTGCATTGCTCTGTCTTTGGCTGATACCAAGAAGAACGAACCTCTTATGTCAGCAACCACCTATTTTTGGTCCAGCACCCTGAACGCTTTTCTGTTCCGGCAAGGTCCGATGACCCCAACATTGATCGATGTCAAGATGCTGACAGGATTAGACATACACTCTGAAACCAATCCCTTCAACCTCCTCATTAACAGCACCCACAAGCTGAAGACCAAGAAAATTGGAGGTTGGTCTGGATACATATCTGAACATATAGAACAAGGATCCGTCTCAGAGAGAGAGCACGTGGCTTTTCTGACTCTATGGTTAGAGAGATTCGTCTTCTGCGGATCAACCTGCGGCCCCACTTTGAATTGTCAACATCTAGCCTAGGCCCTGGCTGGAAAGAAGCAAATTCCTCTCGGTCGATATCTCCTTGGAGCTGTCTACCGGCTTCTTTATTCTGCCACTCAAGATCTAATGTTAAAACGGACAGTGGCACACGGAGGCCCATGGTGGTTTATCCAACCTTGGCTAACAATTCACACCAACACCATGGTCGATCGGCCTCCATTATCAGATTCAGTCTTCCCATCGGACTATACTGACAACGAAGATCCCTCAACCAGGAGATGCATATCCTTTGGAGAAGCAGCTTCAATTTATCCTGGAGCAGAGCAATCGGCCGAAGACATATCCACCTGGTTTGTCTGATTCTACACTGGCCCTCCATCAGCCAAGATGGACATGTTTGTATACCCTTCGGACTCCGAATTTTAGCTCCCTGCCGATCTGACCCTGAGCTAGCTGAACGATGACATGGTTTCGAGGGAGATCTTCATGATCGGCATCACTCCTTGCCTGCTCCTAGTAGGCGTATTTCAAGGCAGAAGCACCAGTTTATCATACGAGTTTTACAACCCCATGGTGGCTGCCAGACAATGTGGGTTGGGACAACTTCCAATCAGCCTACATTTTCATCGGCTCCTAGAGAGCGGGGGTACGGTCTCATCAGCCCTAATCATGAGTAAAGCCCTGAAGATCAAAGTACCAAACTTGGGCGACTGTGACCGATTATGGTTGAGCCCCTTCATCCATATCAGCTTCCAATCATGGTGGCAGGAGTGGGCTACTCACATCTTCCATCAATCGGCCAAGTTTTATTTGACGAAACTTATTGATAATATCAGTCCCCAGGTCCCTGACGCCCCAATACCATCAGTCAGCAACAGTGGGCAGAAAATATCTTATGCTCTAGCCCTAGCTCAATCGGGAAGAACTGTTCTGGAGTCAATTATCGGCCTTACTGCCCCAAAGGTATCATTACTGCTCCAAGGGCCGATAACCAAAGAAACTCCTAAAAGTAAGGCGCCGGTAAAAGAAAAAATTCAGAAAACCGGCAAGAAACCCAAGACTGATGATCAAGCCGATCTTGATGAACTAGACCCCTCCATGGAAGAATTCCTCGATGAGCAAGTAATAGAGGAGGAGGTCGACGCAGCAGCTGCCGATCTTCCTGAAGAAGAAGATCCATCGGCCAACACCGCTAAAGAACCATCGGCCAAGACCACTACAATCCCACCGGCCGATGACCAAGCCGACACTGCCCAACCAAGGAGAACCAGACATGCAGTCCGCAAGGTTAATATAGTCCCTTTCTTGAATTTATGCAGTCTACTTCTGCTGGTATGCTATAACTTGATATCCTTTTCAGGTCGTCGCATCGTCTTTATTGAAAGAAAGAACCCAATCGGCCCCTTTGGCAAGAACTAAGAAGGCAACCTTGCAAAGGCGCGAACAAGCCAAGGCCCGATTGAGAACACCATCTCCTTCTCCACCACCCTCTCCGATTGCTTCGGTAAGAGTTAATCTTTATATTATTCCTCTGGTAACATAGATCTGATCACCATTTTCTTGCCTTTCTTCAGCCGCGAGCTCCATCACCTGCACCACATCGGCCAACCCCCTCGCCCACTGTCTCAAGACAACAAAAGGAGGCCGATGCAAGCACAGTCGATGCCCCATCGCAGGTAAACCAGATCACTTTGATTCCTCTGCCGATTTCTGTTTGACTAGGCTAACCACGCCCTATCTTGATGTTTGCAGAACTTAGTCGATATGTTTTCTTTTGATATCGGCCAATTTCTTGATGACGAGGACAAAGAGCTACCCAATACAGCCAAGGCGTCAATCTCTGAAGAATTGAAGAACCGGCTGTCCGATATCGCTAATCGGCTGGAATGTTCCCTAGAATCATTGGTGGAGAACTGCAATCCCATCAGGAGCAGGGTACAAGAAATTCAAAATCAACTGCCCGAAGACCTGATGGAGATCCTGACGCCGGCCATCTTCTTGGAACAATACCACTTCAAGCTCCACAAGGCTAAAGAAAGAATCACGGAGAGACGGGAACGTGAAAGCTTGGAATCGGCCTTAACTGCTAGCAAAGCTCAAGTCAATTCTGACAAGACTAGGTTGGATGAGCTGGCTATTGAGCCGATCGTCTTAAACAATAGACTTGAAAAACTCCGCCGTCTCGAAGTAGACCTAGTGTCGATGCTAGAAGCAACTCGCAAGGAGATCCAAGAAGTTGAAGCCGGGATAGCTGCATCACCAAAGGCCATAGAAGATCAAACGGCGAAGCTGAAGGCATCGGCCAAACACCTTGCGACCCTGAGCAAGTCCTTGAAGCCAATTCCAGGGTCGACGGCCGATGACGCTCAGACAATAGAAGACATCGATCAAATCCGTCGTAAAGCCATTGCAGCTATCGAAAACTTCATAGGCTGATGTAACATATTTTTATGTCTTTCTTGTAAAAAGATAACCTCCTGTTTTGATTAATATAAATCTCATCGGCCAATCAGCCGAATTTGATCTGAACAAGTCTGAAAAAGTCCAAGTCTGAAAAAAAAATGTTTGAAGTCCATAAATTTTTTGAATCAATCTGATAAACTTGAAGAATCTTAAAGAATTTCGTGCATCTGATAAACTTGAAGAATCTTAAAGAATTCCGTGCTTGTATATATATATACCCCCCAAATTTTGAAAGATGAGGGCTCATGTTGTAAAATTTGAACTAAGGACGATAGTGTATATCGGTCATCTAAAGGCGATGCAATGCGCATCGGCTATTATCACAAATCGGCTGGCAGGTCGATTATGAGTCTATCCATACGCTTGGGTAATATTTCTTTAAGTATTTGCCGTTAAGAGCTCTGCCATAAACTTCTCTGTCTAATCCTTTTAGTAGATAAGCATTGCGAGGAACACATCGATGAATCTGGAAAGGACCTTCCCAATTAGGTGACCACTTGCCGAATTTGTCATCTCTGGAACCAATCGGCAGTATTAACTTCCAGACAAGATCCCCTTCCTCAAACGACTTGGCTACAACCTTTTTGTTATAATGACGAGCAACTCGATCTTTATCGCGCTTTATTTTTTCCAAAGCCCGCAATCGGATATGTGCCAAATCGTCTAACTCATCAACCATAAGATTGTGGTACTCATCGGCTGTCAAGTCGTCTTGCAATGCAATCCTTCTTAAGCCGATGTTGGTCTCCCACGGCAGTACAGCTTCATGTCCATAAACCAACTGATACGGCGGCACTTCAGTTGCACCATGACAAGCCATCCGATATGCCCAAAGGGAATCGGCCAGCGTGGTATGCCACCGCCTCGGCTGTTCGTCAATTTTCCTCTTGATCAACTTGATTATCGTCTTGTTAGAAGATTCTGCCTGCCCATTGGCTTGCGCATAATATGGAGAAGAATTCAATAGCTTAATACCCATGCTATCGGCAAACTCAACAAACTCATCGGACACGAAAATTGATCCTTGATCGGTCGTCAGTGTCTATGGAAGTCCAAATCTGTATATGATATGCTCTTTAACAAACTAGATGGCATCCTTGGAATCAACTTTCTTAAGGGGGATGGCTTCAACCCACTTTGTGAAGTAGTCTGTAGCCACTAGAATATATTTGTGTCCTTTGCTTGATGGTGGGTTAATCTGTCCGATCATATCTATACCCCATCCACGAAACGGCCACGGCTTTATGATTGGATGCATAGCCGATGCCGGTGCTCTCTGAATTGCTCCAAACTTTTGACAGTCTTGACACCCTTTATAATACTTGAAACAATTCTCTAGCATTGTCGGCCAAAAATATCCAACGCGCTTCAAGAGCCATCTCATTTTATGGGCCGATTGATGTGTTCCACAAATCCCTTCATGGACCTCGCTCATAATGACTTTGGCTTCCTCTAAACTCAAGCACTTGAGCAAGACACCCTCAATCGTCCGATAGTACAGATCATCATCCAGTAAGACATAATGTAAAACTTTGTATTTCATCTTTCGTGACGCCGATTGAAGGGTTTCTCAAATACTCGATGATAGCAAACCTTTAGTCATCTGCATTCACAGCTGCGATTTGAATCTGAACATCTTTCGCCATCGGCCTGTATCCTGATGCCCCTTGAGCTAAATCATTGGCCTCGAAGTTTTGCTTCCTGGGTATATGCTTCATCGTCACAATCTTGAAAGCTTGTAGTAACTCCTTGCACTCTTCATTGTAAACTCTGAGAATATCATTCTTGCATTCATACTCCCCAAAAAGTTGATTAATCACCAACTGTGAATCGCCAATAATTTCCACGGAATTGGCCTCGACCACTTGTAATAACTGCAAACCTTTAAGAACAGCTTCATACTCTACTTGATTGTTAGTATAATAAGGCTTAATGGTAAACGCAAACTCGAAGCTTCCCCCCTGAGGGGATATGATGACTAGACCGATACCGCACCCATGTCTACAAACAGACCCATCAAAA
This sequence comes from Oryza officinalis, assembly GCA_008326285.1. Classification (NCBI taxonomy): domain Eukaryota; kingdom Viridiplantae; phylum Streptophyta; class Magnoliopsida; order Poales; family Poaceae; genus Oryza; species Oryza officinalis. The sequence goes on along the minus strand of BDMV01000001.1, from coordinate 18,066,990 downwards.
TACAATGTCCATGGCACAATGTCTGAATATGCAATTGAATCATCTCTGTGTTGAACAATGAAATCGGCCAGGGCTTGTCCTTTGATCGCTTTGGCTGATTCATACCTGAGATCAAACTCTGTTAAGGCAAAAATCCACTTCCCAATTCTCCCTTTCAACACGGGGGCCGATAACATGTATTTCATCACATCGGCCTTACTTACCACAATGCACTCATTGGAAAGTAAGTAATGCCTCAACTTAGTACATGAAAAATATAAGCATAGACATAACTTCTCCACTGGCGTGTACCTTGTTTCGGCATCCAATAACCTCCTGCTGAGATAGAAAATAGCTCTCTCTTTGCCGTCGATGTCTTGAGCCAAAACTAAGTCGATACACTTCTCATCGGCCGATAAGTATAGTCTGAATGGAATTCCTTTTCATGGAGGAATTAGGACTGGTGGGGAACTCAAATATTCCTTCATGTTGTCCAACGCCTTTTGCTACTTATCACCCCATGAAAACTCTTGATCGTCCTTCATCCTCAATAATGGGGTGAACGGCTCTATCCTGCCTGCCAGGTTTGATATAAAACGCCGAACAAAATTGATCTTGCCGAGCAGAGATTATAACTTGGTCCTGTTAGTTGGAGGCTTGATCTTTTTAATAGCATCAATGTTCTTCTGTGTAATCTCAATTCCTCTTTCGTGGACCAAGAAACCTAGAAACTGACCAGCCGATACGCCAAAGGCACATTTGTTAGGGTTCATTTTGAGACCATACCTCCTTGCTCTTTCTAGTAACTTGCGTAAATCGGCCAGGTGCATATCGTACTCTTTTGACTTTACGACGATGTCATCGATGTATACCTCAATCAGTGAGCCAATAAGATCATGAAAAATGTAATTCATAGCCCTCTGATAAGTAGCTCCGGCGTTTTTCAAGCCAAACGTCATAACAACCCACTCGTATAGGCCGATTGCCCCTGCACACCTGAAAGCTGTCTTGTGAATATCTTCCTCAGCCATGAAAATCTGGTTATAGCCTGCGTTTCCATCCATAAAGCTGATGATCTTGTGTCTAGATGCAGCATCAACTAGCAAATCAGCCAACGGCATAGGGTATTCGTCTTTTGGCGTTGCTTTGTTTAGATCTCTGAAATCAATACACACCCTGAGCTTGCCGTTTTTCTTCAATACTGGAACTATGTTGGAAACCTACTCCGCATATCGGCAGGGTCTGATAAAGCTGGCATCGTAAAGTCTTGTAATCTCTGCTTTGATAGCTTCATGCATATCGGCCTTAAAGCTCCTAGGAGCTTGTTTAAATGGCCGATAGCCTGGTTTGATAGGTAACCGATGTTCTACAATCGATCGGCTTAATCCTGGCATCTCATGATATTCCCATGCAAAACAATCCATGAATTCTTTCAAAAGATTTATCAAATTACTCTTATAATCCCTTGGCAGGTTAGCACTTACATACGTCGGCCTAGGCCTTTCACCTATTCCTATATCAACCTCTTCAAGTGCATCGGCCGACGTAAAGCCTTGTCCCAGTTTTCCATCAAACTCATCCACCGCATCATCTGTGTAGGGACTAGCTTGTTCATCTTGGGCAGTGGATGTTACATCTTTGCTAAAGCAACTGCTTGTCTTGATCTTCGATAGGCTCTATGTTGCAGTCAGTTACCTTTAAGAAATCGGCCTCCCAAACTCGTCCGGACAGGCAGTCGATTCCTTCCATCTCCCAAACTGTAAGATCGGCATTGGCCACATGCACCGATCTATCGGCCTGCACGATCTCGACCTGGTCCCCTTGCCACTGAATAAGGCATTGATGCATTGTCGAAGGGACGCAACAATTTGCGTGGATCCAATCTCGTCCCAACAACAAGCTGTAGGAACCCTTTCCATCGAAAACAAAAAAGGTGGTAGGTATTGTTTTGTTGCCCACTGTGAGCTCCACATTCAACACCCCTTTTGCCTCAGATGCGTTGCCACTAAAGTCCTTTAACACCATATTGGTCTTGACGAGGTCCTCAGGTACTTTTCCAAGGTTCCTGAAAGTTGTATATGGCATCAAATTTACTGCTGCGCCGCCGTCGACCAGCATCTTCGTCATCGGCCGTCCATTGACTAACCCCTTGATGTATAACGGCCGGAGGTGCCTGTGGCTGGTGTCGGCCAGCTTGTCGAACACGGCATGGTCTGGTGACAACTGTAGGCTAGCCAAAGATTGTTCCATCTCATCGTCGGCTACTGCTTCATCGGCCATCCGTCCGCTGTATTCTGCTGGTAATATGAAAACCATGTTAACAGAAGCCGATGCTATGCCTTTATCTTTCGCAGACGCAGGAGCTCGTGTTGATTCCGTGGCGCCCTCATCGGCCTTGGCCACCATAAATTTTATCCTCCACTCTTTTTTAGTCTTGGTGGGCCGATGGGCGGTTGTCGCCTGCTGCTCCTGGATCTGCTCCTTCTGCCTTAGCCTCTGTACCCGTCGTTTCTGAGTCTTGCTAAACACGTTGCTTGGGAACCACTGAGGATTCTGGGGTTGCTCGTCGTCATCCTGACGATCGTGGTGCATCGGCCCTAGCCTTTCGTGTACCAATTTTCTTTGTTTCATTGGCCGATGCGCTTGTCTACTTGAGCTGCCCTGGTAAGAGTCTTCTACATCGTTACATGCTGGACACTCTTGAATTGTTGGCAACCTCATTCCTTTGTTCCAACAGAATAGGAAAAACTCGCACTCCCAATGAGGATCATAGGATCTGTCTTGGTCGGGGTAATCTTGTGCTTGCTCCTCCCATCTCCGCTGGTACTTCTTGATCAGGCCTTCTAAGGTTCGATGAGGTCGTTTGTTGGTCCGATAGGCATCGCTATCGGCCCTGTCTGCCCGCACCATGTTGACTGGGAACGGGTGTCCTTCTATCTTCATCGGCCGCTTGGCTTCATCAATCTTGATCCTGCCTTGTTCGATGGCCGATTGAATCCGTTGCCTGAAGATCTTGCATTCGTTGGTGTGATGCGAATATGCATTGTGCCACTTGCAATATCTTCTCTTCTTGATTTCCTCGACCGATGGCAGTATATGACCTACTGGCAGCTGAATCTACTTTTCTTGTAATAGTAGATCGAATATTTTATCGGCCTTGTTGATGTCGAAGTCAAACTTATCCTCTTTGTCGCCCTTTTTAGCCCATTGGCATGTCGTCGGCTTCTTCATCCGGGCCCACTCAGCTAGATCGATGTCGGCATCAACCTCATCGTCTTCATCGGAGGCGTATTGATAGACAGTGCTGATTTTCTTTGCGAACTTCTTCGCCTCCTGGAATCTTTGCTCATGGGCCGATACCCTCTGTGCTAGCTGCGCTAGTTTATTAAATTCTTGCGACGAGAACCTTTCTCGTATCGGCCCTAATAACCCTTGGAACGCCAAATCGGCCAGTTGAGAATAGGTCAAACTGATTCTATAACATCTATTCCTTATGTCCCTGAATCTTTGGATGTATTTTGGGACCGATTCGTCAACCCTTTGCCTGACGGCGGTGACATCGGACAGCTTCATCTCTTGTACACCGTTATAAAAATATCTATGAAACTGCTTCTCTAGATCAACCCATCCTTTGAAGGAATTGCTGGGTCGAGAGGAAAACCATGTGAACACCGATCCTGACAAGGACAGAGGGAAAAATCTCACCCTCAACGCCTCCACAGCCGATGCCTCACCACACTAAGCTAGGAATCGGCTACCATGCTCGTAGGTAGAGATATTATCCTGCCCCGAAAACTTGGAGAAGTCCGGGATCTTGTACCGATTTGGCAACGACACTCTATCAAATTCCTCGGGGTAAGGGTGCCGATACACTGTTGAATTCTCCTTGGGCTTCAAACCGAACTTATCACGCATCACTTCGGCTATCATATCGGCCCAGTGGCCTTGGGTGAATCCTGCGGGCTGGTGAGGAAGCTCTTGGTGGTAGGGCTGCTGAAAGCCTTCCGGCCGATACTGCCTGGGGGAGAACGGCTGGAAGTGGTGACTCAAGTTCTGCGCATCGTATTGCCCTGTAGCGTACTGCTGGTAGCCTTGCGGCGCATTGTAGGCAGCTGCTCGTGGAGGGTTGCTTGGTAGAGCGAATTGAGGTTGTCCAGCCGATGGTTGATTGATTGGAGCTTGTTGTATAGGCTCAACCATCGGTTGTTTTCCCCTCATCCATTGTGTGAATTGTTCCTCCGTGATGTGCTGGGGGCTTCCTCCCGCTTGTTTGGTCAGGACCAGCGGCATGGTTGACGCTGGCTGGGCCGATGGAGGTGGAATCGGCGCTGTCGGCTGTGGAGCCGTACTCAGATCGGTCCTCAAGGTCCGATATGCAGGGAACTTGTTTTCAGGTAAGAAAATCGGTCCTTGAGGCTTATACTGGTGAATGGATCCGTCTAGAATTGATTTAACCGTATTGGTCAACGTGTTCACCAGGATCCTCGATTGGTTGACTAGCGCAGAGTGAACCGCGGAGTCGATGCGGTCCTGTAGCATCGGCGCGGCGCTATCTTCAGTCTTGACAGCGTGATCGTGCGCTGTCGCCGACGTGCTGGCTCCATCCCCAGGGCTCGGCATTATCACCTTAGACTTTTGGATGAGGGTGCCTTGCCGAGTCCTGGAGTACGTCTGCAGGTACATGTTCTGGAATTGCTCGACCAGCTTGTTCATCTCAGCTTTTTGCTCCTCTTTGAGCTGATCGGCGGGTACGGAGACGACGTTCTCCTCGGAGATCTCGCTCTGCTTCGACATCCTGCAGCGAAATTCTTGTTGTCGCGAAGCTTGCATTCTTATTGAGTCCCACTGGGCGTGCCAAAAGCGTGTTGGCGTAGAATTTCGACCCGCCTCGCAACAAAACGGGTTCCACGTTTCCACTGCGGCCTGAGAGATCTGCTTAACTCCAGTGCAGGTCCAATGGCTTGCCTAGGTGCGTGTAGGGTGTGCCAGTTGATTTGATCTGCAATCAACAAGAATAAACAAGTAAACCACGTTAGAAACGATGGCCGATCGGCCGATAGGCTGATGTTGCATCGTGGGAGCCTAGCCGATAGGGCAAAGCTATATCGGCCTACTTGATGTTATAACATAATAGAATCGGTAAATAGATCTAATCCCATCGGCCCATATTAATATGTTTATGGCAATTTAATGGAATTGGCCGATGAGGGATGCATGGAGATAAATACACTAGCTAATATTCTAGTGCAAACTTATACAAGTCAATTAGCCAATATAGATATACTAATCACAGAAAAATCCTAAGAATACCCTGTAACAAATATATTTATATTTACCGATCTGCTTGTACAAGTGGCGAATACATGCAAAAACATAAATAATCACATGCATTAGATAAAACCGGCTGAAACCCCGATGCTATCCTTAATTACGATCGAAAACAGGCTCTGAGTTAAACCTCGAAACATGACTAAGGTCGATAACAACTCAGAGTGTAGATCGAGAGTTAACACAAAGAAAATCAAGCCGCCCATCGCTTTTGAGGATGGTAGATGCTTTAGATAATCTAGACGAGCAAACTAATTCGACCATCGTCGGCAATAAACCCTAAAACGAGTTAGTCGTTGGCGAGATAGAATTAGAAAGCCACATCGAGATTAGCTAAAACATGATAAACGACGATCACATCGCCAGGGCTTAACGTGCCTAAAGCGACACGCTAGCCTCGACGATGTAGATCGTCGGATATGAGTTCTTACCTCTGCTCTAGGGAAGCAAGAACTCGCCGGAAGCTAACCTCTTGCGAGGGTTGGCGATGCACCGAAAATAGATTGAATTGTGTTTTATTGATTGTGAGATTGAGATCGATTCTGTGTACAGACTACCGGGATATTTATACCCAAAATTACAACATGGTTCGTGTAGGACACGATCTTATCTATAACTAACAAACAAGTCTTTGTGGCAGACTCTTGCCAAAGATTAGATCTAAATCTACTTAATTTGCAAGATACAATTGCCTAAAACCAAGCCTCATCTCTATTTGGCAATCTCCTTGAAGCTTACGTCGAGCCCAAATCAAGTCCATGCTAACTTTATCAGCTTCCTGCCTCTATCGGCCGATGGCCATATTGAGTCCGTATCGGCCGATACACCTTTTCTGCTGGTGCTTCTTCCAGTCCGATACGCTTACTGAGTCCGATACGAGACTTGGTCCGACTCCAACTTAACCCTTCTTCTCTGCGTCTGTTTTCTCTTTCCTCTCTAAGTAGATTACGAAAATTTGCTGTTAACAGATGTACCTCGTCGGATTTGTCTAGGGCTCCTCTACCATTTTCTTCATAGCCGCATCGTCTGTAACCCATCCATTCGCCGCCGAGATAGCCGCGAAACTCGCCGCCGCGCCACTGCTCTGTCTGAACTAGCGCTAAGGGCTAGCCTGTGCTTGATTAGGAAGTTCCAGGGGGGGTTTTAGCAAGTGGGGTAGTCACTTACCGGTGGGGACAGGACCCTGTTGCAAATAGGCAGGAACCCGAGGACTATTTTGCATAAGTACCTATGCCACGTGCTGGGGATGGCAGGTTCTATTTACCGAAACCCTAGGGACCTCAGCGAATTTGTGTAGCCACTGACTGGTGGACCCGAGATCTTTTAAATTTGTAAAAATCCAAAACAAATGAAGAAAACATTTTCTGTTGAACTAAAAAATAGTTTTAACTTTGAAAATTCATAGTAAATTCATAATAACTCCAAAAGTTTCAAACTAAATTTTGTTGGGTTCATATTTTTATGTTCTATTGTCTAGAGTTAATAAATTCAACAGAACTTTAGAGAATTATGTCTTAATATTTAAAATTTGTATATAGGCCATAATTAATTATTTTCCAACTTTAAAAATTTATAACTTTTGAATGGAACTTGATAAAATAGAAATTCTTGCACTAAAAATTCAGTTAACACAATGTCACATCATTCTAAGAATAGCATTTAATTTAGAGCATATTAAATTTTCTTTCACATGAGTATAATTCAAATTTTACGTATTTGATTAGACGACGGTCAGTTCCTTGTCGAGGAGGTGCACTATATAGCTGGACCAGAGGTGGAACAAGAGCAAGGCAAGCCCCACCTTCCTCTCTTCCTTTGATCATATTGATCCTATTTTTGAAGGTTTAAAATATTGTTTGCAAATATGCATGGTTAGTTTACAACTAAAAAGATGGGTAGTTTAAATGAGTATAGTTATACCTAAACTTGCATGTATCCATCTGAAAAAAAAACTCCACTAATTATTTGGCACCTTAGGATACGTTAAATACTATTATCTTTCGACAACTTGACCTATGTCAGTTATCGCCATGACAGCTTAGCGATGCTTAGATTAAACTATTACTATCATTATGGGCATCTTATTATTTCTGCAACTATTTGTTTTTAAATAACCTCTCATTGAAAGAAAATGGGTACTTAATTGTGAACTAAAAAGGGAAAATGAATATTTATGTCTTGGGCAACAATTTGTACACATATGGAATTTAGTTGTGTATCGATAGGGGGAGTGTATGCCTGAGATAGTTAAGGACTTCACTCAATGTCAGTCTCTTGTGTTTATAGTACGACCACATGTGCTATTATGGGATGGCCATAGCTGATTAAGTTATTCATGGTTTAGTCTTGCATTAAGGTAGGCCGTTGTAGTATGAATTAGTCTTAGCGTTAATTCATCGGAGCTACCTATTTACCTTTATGGTAGTTTAGGCGTCTAAGTCTATCCAATACAACGATATGGTGCCTTATGATAGGAAAGGATGTTTTCGCTATCATGATGTTAGGCTCAGGCGTGGGCCCGCCTCCTAACGGTTCTAGGTCATATGCCTAGGACAGAATCACACCTATCGTGCTGGTGCAAGGCTAAATCATGAGTAATGTAAAGGCTATGTTGTGAGTAGTAAATCGGGTACTTCGGTTTCGCGTGGCATGTTTTACATGATTACTATTTTACATCATGTGGGTACAGTGTACGGGCTCTGCAGAGTTTTGAACTAATTGGTTAGCCATGCTCACGGTTATGAGCAGCATAAGGATATGTGTTGAGTATAGACGATTGATTTCTATTCCGTGTTCATGTTATCTTTCAAAAATCTTATTTGTAGAATAATGCGAGAAATGTTTGGTAATGATTTATGTACTTGATGCTATGGATAGTGTCAAGTATTATATAATATGAGTTATGCTTTGCAAATATGATGCCATGATGATAAAACTAGTCTTACCGAAGGTTCATTTGTTACTCATTACTTAGAAAATGACTTATGGAAATAAAACTTGCTTTACGCTGAAAATCAACCTACTTAAGCCTTTTCTTTGATTACGCCATGCATGTACGTTAGGATTGGCGATGCCAGTACATTATTCGTAATGTACTGACTCTTGCTATTATTGTTGTTTTCTGTTTTGATTGTTTTATTTTAGAATCAGACGCAGGAGAGTCCTTGAATGACGATGAATGCTTTGATGGGGTTACTCCTGAGTTTCAGGATGGTACTAACCAGGGTTTACCCTAGTCGGTTGCAGAAAGGTTTTGGGTAATATGATGCTTCCGCTGAACCAATAACTATTGGGCCGGTCAGCCATATGTAGTTAAGACACTGTTTATGTAATAGCTAAGACTCTGAATTACCCTTATTATGATATCAACTGCTAGATGAAAGTGTGTTAGTAAGTTTGACATGATTCTGGCTTGCTAATACATGAGTATGAATCTTGATCATGGGAGATGTTGTAGAGCTCATGCATTTTAGTCAAGTCTCCTGGATGTGTAACACATCTGGTCGCCACCTTCGAGTGGTTTCACGGGCACACTCCAGGCTGAAGTTAACTGGCACGCGTGAGTCCCAGCAATATCTTCCTTGCTCAATATTCGGTGCCTCGGAATTTATATTGTTTGATGTTACTTGTGATTTCCTGATCACATAGCAGATTGAATGGCTTTTATGCGTGTATGGATCCCATTCACCGAGACTATGTGAGAATCACAATTGACATTAAAAAGTATAAGTTTCGGCGTGCCCGACATGGATAGTTGCCTTTGGGCCGAATCCTAGCACCCGGGAGCTCGTTGGATGGAGTGTATGACGCAAGGTGCTAAGTATTACTCGGAAGAAATCAAAAGCATAAAGATAAAATAATTTGTTTTCTGCTCTAAACAATTACGAAAGTACCCGAGTAGTAAATTCTGATATGTGAAACTTTGTTCCATTAATGACGAACTCATATTAATGACTAGTCGGGCAGAGTGTTTAAACGTGAGAAGTCATCTACTCGGGGAAATCAAAACCAACAAGAGGAGAAATACATACTTATAAATATTTTAAAATGCTTGAATTTTCCTCAAGTACTATGTTTGCATCAGATACTACTCATCCTACGTGTTTATACTGCAGGATCGATCAATTATACATCATCGTCGGCCTGCCTTCGTCGCCGCCGACTGGTGTTTTCGCCTACACGGTTGATTGGTGACATCACCAATGCTGGGCGTCTACGACTTCATCGTCGGCCTGTCTTTGCCGCCGCCGACTGGTGTTTCCGCCTACACGGTTGACTGGTGACATCACCGTTGTTGGGCGTCTATGACTTCATCATTCGCGTTCCTTCACCGCCTCCGACTGGTGTTTCCGCCTTCACGGTTGATTGGTGACATCACCGTTGATGGGCGTCTATGACTTCATCGTCGGTCTGCCTTCGCCACCGCCGACTAGTGTTTCCGCCTACACGATTGATTGGTGACATCACCGTTGCTGGGCGTCTACGACTTCATCATCGGCCTGCCTTCGTTGCCACCGACTGGTGTTTCCGCCTACACGGTAGATTGATGGTGACATCACCGTTGTTGGGCGTCTACAACTTCATCGTCGGCATGCCTTCGCTGCCGCTGACTGGTGTTTCCGCCTTCACGGTTAATTGATGACATCACCGTTGTTGGGCGTCTACGACTTCATCGTCGGCCTGCCTTCGCCGCCGCCGACTGGTGTTTCCGCCTTCACGGTTGATTGGTGACATCACCCTTGCTGGGCGTCTATGACTTCATCGTCGGCCTGCCTTCGCCGCCGCCGACTGGTGTTTCCGCCTACACGGTTGATTGATGGTGATATCACCGTTGCTGGGCGTCTACGACTTCATCGTCGGCCTGCCTTCGCTGCCGCCGACTGGTGTTTTCGCCTTCACGGTTGATTGGTGACATCACCGTTGTTGGGCGTCTACGATTTCATCGTCGGTCTGCCTTCGCCACCGCTGACTGGTGTTTCTGCCTTCACGGTTGATTGGTGACATCACCGTTCTTGGGTGTCTACGACTTCATCGTCAGCCTAACTTCGCCGCCGCCGACTGGTGCTTCCGCCTTCACGATTGATTGGTGACATCACCGTTGTTGAGCGTCTACGACTTCATCGTCGGCCTGCCTTCGCCGCTGTCGACTGGTGTTTTCGCCTTCACAGTTGATTGGTGACATCACCGTTGTTGGGCGTCTACGACTTCATCGTCGGCCTGCCTTCGCCGCCGTCGACTGGTGTTTTCGCCTTCACGGTTGATTGGTGACATCACCGTTGTTGGGCCTCTACGAATTCATCGTCGGCCTACCTTCGCCACCGCCGACTGGTATTCTCGCCTACACGGTTGATTGGTGACATCACCATTGTTGGGCGTCTACGACTTCATCGTCGGCCTGCCTTCGTCGCCGCCGACTGGTGTTTTAGCCTACTCGGTTGATTGGTGACATCACTGTTGCTGGGCGTCTACGACTTCATCGTCGGCCTGCCTTCGCCGCCGCCGACTGGTGTTTCCGCCTACACGGTTGATTGATGGTGACATCACCGCTGTTGGGCATCTACGACTTCATCGTCGGCCTGCCTTCGCCGCCGCCGACTAGTGTTTTCGCCTACATGGTTGATTAGTGACATCACTATTGTTGGGCATCTACGTTTTCATCGTCGACTAGTTCTATTGCCTCTACTTCGCAAGCTTCGTCACTTCACCAACCACGACGTCTCCAAGAGCCTCAACATGACATCTTCAATGCGTATCTTCACTCAAGCAATGGCTACTCAATGACAAACTATAGTTCTTGACTTTATGATCAGTTGTTTCCCAACTAAGCATAGAGTCGGGGGCTACACAAATACAAGACTCAAAATCTTCGCTCCAGAGTAAGCTTTCTACTTCAGCAACTCCAATATTTTCGTCGACAACTTTGACTCTCAGTTGATGCTACAGTCTACTCCAAGTTTTTCAAATGTCAAGTTCAAGATTTCATTTATATATCATGGAGTTTGGAGTTCTTCGCCACACACATGCTAGCATCAAGGAAACTACTTGGGCTTCGATATCTTCTAAACAGTTTGATGGATTATTATCATTGATGTTACCATCGGCACCTTCGTCATTAGCATTATCTTCATCTTCAGTCAACTACTATCAACCAAGTTCTTTCCTTTAGGAGTTTGGGCTTCGTTCGCACTAAAATTTGATTGGGACACCAACGCTGCCATCTTCATCAAACATCTTGCCATGTCTCTTTGGCCTTACCTATTTTGCTACTGTTGACGGACAACTTTGTCTCTACAACCGGTTGTTTTCTCCTGCTGTGGATCATCATCACCACCGGATGCGTCTGTCACAATTGATGGCCTATCACGCCGCAACTGATTAGCATTTTTGTCTTCATCGTCCGGCTATCTCCGTCGTTGTCGACTGGTGGTCTTGCTGTCATTGCCGGCCTGCATCGTCGCTGCTGATGTGCGTCTTCACCTTCATCACCGACTTGCCTTGGTCACCATCGACTGGTATTCTCTTCTTCAAGAAACTTCATCTTCATAGACGACCATCTCTGCTGCCACCAGTCGTCATTACTGCTGGTCACGTTTATCACCGCCGACTATTTTCTTCGTCTCCATGGTTGGTGGATTCCATCATCGCTGTTGATGGGCAACTATGTCTCCACCACCGATATCTTCGTTACCTTTGATGGGCAATTTTATCTTCACATTGGTGGTCTCGCTTCCATGCCGATTGCATCAGTTGCCACCAATGGATAACCTCGACTGCGACAGAGGGACAAGCAACGTGTTCAGGGGCTTAATAGCTCTAGCACGAGGATCATACCTTCAATTTGAACTTATTCTAGATATATGCAACATGAATACATGGCCGCGTGCTTATCTCCTATATTCATGGTCTGGATCAATCATTATTTCCTACAAGGGTCACAAGCTGAGTTCTTACGCCAGTCGGGATTCAATTATTAAATCTATTTTGGTGCATCCCATGAGGGATAACCATTCGGATCAGAAGATGAAGCGGCGGAGAAGACGCCGACGCTTCAGTAATTTTTAGGGTATCGGTAGGCTTTCTCGTATTTGGGCCGAGACCCATGAGAGGCCTACAGCCCATTGTTCAGGTGTGGCAAGACACGTGTCTCTAGGGACTTAAGCAGATTTGCCCTGGCAATATGCGCGTGTCTTATTGCCCAATGCCTTTAAAATCCTTTCATACAGCAGTTACACAACTTGTTGAAGGTTAGTACGATGCAACTTGGAAGGTAACAAACAGTAAAGTTTTTTATAACTGTCCTAGTAACTTTTTTATAGGTTGCAGGAGCTGTTTGGTTTTTTACAAAGCATTTGATTCTATGATTATGTCAATGCTTTTCTGCCACCTTCTGTGCTTTTTCGATTAAGACCGATATTATGGCTGGAGCTATTTAATATTTTGGTCACATTTTTCAGATGACGGATGAATTATTAATTCAGATTTTCTACCCATGAGGGTTGGCTGAGTTGTTTGTTCCGAGATGACTCGGGCAAAACGGCTCGGGTAAGCATGAGCTTGCCGAGTACTCGGATTCATTATACACTATGCCTTGACTATAAGGTTATGTGTTATATAATTTTTATGATCGCTTTTGGCTTAGGCTAGGCGTTTATTTAACTCAGGAGAGTATGACTATTATAGTTCTTGACTATATGCTTAGTTTGATTAACTAAACACATAGTCGGGGGCTACACCTAATTAGGTGCATCAATCGATGCACCTAAATATCTATTTTTGAAGTTTTTGAGATGTTTTCAGCCCTTCACAGCCTTTTTTGGATGATAAAGCACTCGGGAGATTCAGGCAGAGGTGATGGAGGCACTCGGCGATGGAAGCACTCGGCTAAGGAGTCACTCGGCTGTGTGTTATTCTGGTTCGAGGCAAGATTATCTCGTCGACTGTGAAGGCCTCGGGGGCTACTGTGAAGATTATGGGTACTGGATACCCTTACGGCTGGCTTATCCGACTTACCATAGAGGATAGGTTATGACATGATTATGTAAACCGGCTTATGACTTGGGTGTTACGTTACCATTATAATAAGGTAACGGCTCATAGTCCATAGTTGGTAAGATTGAGAAGTCCTACATCGAGTATGATAGGGTCTCCGACTTGTAAACCCACCCTCCGGGACTATATAAGGAGGGTAGGGCGTCCCTTGAGGGGCAGAGGAAAAACATACACACGAATACACAAACTCACGAGAGCACAGATTGAAAGAGATCAAGAGATCAATAAACCACTCGGCGGATCAAATCCCCGAAACAGGAGTAGGGTATTACCTCTCGAAGAGAGGGCCTGAACCTGTCTAATTCCTTTTGCATATTAACCCATCGTGTTTGGCGCTTGACCGCTACCCCCAGATTCTTACTGTCGAAACCAAGTTTCGACAATTTTAATCGTCATTCGTAAATTTTCTCGGCCTTATCTAACCATTTCCGTCTCAATCCAATTAATCTCCATTATTTTTGGATTTCTACCAATCGGCGATTATCGGTCCCTATTTCCTTTAATTATTTGCGCGTCACAAAAAGTACCGCTCTCTAATCCTTCTTTAGCCATCGTTGACCCAGCCATGCATGCACAAATTTTCTCTCTATCATTAAACCACAAAGCGATGGCTGCCAAATTAGGCATCGCCCCATCCCCCTCCCCGGCAGCATCTCTGCTTTTACATTTACTCAAGCGAGACAAAACACCTGAGCAGCTCATTCACTTACGAAGGACAAACACCTGAGCAGCTCATTCACTCACGAAGGACAAATACCTGAGCATCACAGAGGGAGCAAAGCAATACTATAGCCGGAGACCTTTGCATAGCTGCAAAAATGGCGGCACTCACCATTGGAATCTCTACTGCAGGTCAAAGCCCAGTATAAATACCCCCACAAATCAAGCATTGATCCCTCCCACTACTCTCCACAAGTTTCACAATAATTTGCATTGACTCGAAGGAGTCGCCGAGGCCGCAGAATTGTCGCAGGTAGTCGGCGCCGCTTTTCCCGCCTTTTCCTGCTTCCGACTGAACCACCACCCTCGTGAGCACCACGGTAGGCCGCACCAACGCCGAACGACCGGCGTTCGGCCACTGGCTGACCAAGTCGGCCACGGCCTCCTCCTCCTCCGCCAACTCCTTCTCCCGGGCTCAGCCGGGCTCGATTTTTTTCGTCCCATGAAAATCCTCCAAAATTCAAAAATTCAAATCTTTTTATCCGTAACTCCGTTTGACCTCATTTTAGTTCCATCATCTCTCAAAAATTCTACTCTACCCATCAGGACTTCATTGCATCACGACATTTTGCTTCTAGCAGTGGTTTTATGTATTGTTTGTTTTGTTGCGTGTAGAGTCCGGGACCGACGCGGGGTTCGCTCAGGAGGCCGACGCTCCAGCTTTTGTGGAGGACCAAAGCAAGCCTCCTTGACCACTTTTTGGACCTATATTTTGAACTAATTATTTTGTTTGTCAAGTTACATATTTTTAGGGCACACTGTTTTGGCCACGAATGTGATTTGCCGGACCTTCCTATTAGTTGCACTTTTATTATTTAGGATTTGTAAAACTCCATTTTCCTTGTAACTCCACCATATTTCCATCAGTATTCACTCATGCCGAAGTAGACTGCCTATAGGTAACGTTTGTACTGTCGTATGGGAAACTTTTGGATATTTAACCCTTTTTGTTATTTAAAAAAAACCGGTGAGATATTGGTATGGTTTTAAGATGGGAAAAATAATTTCTAAAACTTGATGGTGCGGGAGTCAGTACCTGGGTGGTTTGGCTACACATCATCCATAAGGACCGATTCCTTTGGGAAATTCATTCAAACATAAGACAGTGCGACCACACGGGTAGAATGGGATGCCCCTGGCTGAGTAAGTAGCTAAAGCGTAGGTGTCTAGCATGTTGGCAGGTGAGGAGCACCGGTATGTTGGAGTTTACGGCAATTTCCTGCAGTGGGGATGTGTCATGGGGTCCAAATGATGGGGCCTGAGTAGTTGAGGGCCCGAGACTGGCCTGATACTTGGTGGACAGATTCCACCCATCTGTGTGACACGGGACATCTATGGGTTGGTTACAGAAAAGTCTTGTAGTGAGCTCTCTTTTGTCGGCCATGTCTGATCCACATGTGTTCGGTAATGTGAGAAGTTCACGACGTGTGGGTAAAGCGTGCAACCTCTGTAGAGTTTAGTAAAATTGTTTAAACAGCCGTGCCCACGGTCATGGCCGGATGTGAGGTGTTTCTTATAGCGTAGTTTTGTTTTTAAACTTCTTTATTGAAATGGTTTGTGGGATGGGAGCTGTTACCAGAGTTTGCCTTTGTGGCGAACGACCAACCTTCGTGGTTGGGAATGAGCCTGTGTGACTCGGGGTGTTGTTTGGCACCAGGGCGATGGTTTTGTGCTGAGATGGCATGGGTTTGGTTGTGCTGAGACAGCACGGTGTTGGTTTGTGCTGAGACGGCACGGTGTTAAGTTGTGCAGGGGGTTTATGATTACTATGACAGGTTGTTGCAAAGCAACCTGGGAAATGGGACGAGGCGTGGGCCTCGTTCCAAATTAAAATTTGAATCACTAGTGTTTTGAAAACAAATTAATTTAAAACCTTGTTTTTCGAAAGTAACCTTTCTCCTCCTTGTTTATAGTCTTGCATGTCATATTTTTCCCCGGCTTGCTGAGTACACTGAGTACTCACCCTTGCTTATTTATATCTATAGAGTTAGCAGAAGGGTACCTCGAACCTTCTATTGAGGCGTACTTCTAGGAGCAGGTTGAGTATGACTTCTCGGGATTTCAGGCCTAGTTCCCAAACGTAGCCTGTGAATTATGGTTGCTATTTTCCTCTTTGTGTCTTTTACTCTATGCTTTCCGTCGCTGTTCTCTATGCTTCCGCCTTTGTCATTTCTGCATGTCTATGTTTCTACCAGTCTGGGGTATGTCCATGACGGTAGTATGTATGAGACCTCCCTCAAGGTTATAATAAAGCTTAGTTATTTCTGATTTCTCCAATTATTCTGTGAGTACCAGCTTGTGTATCCTGGGACTGGTACTGTTATCACAGGTAATAATGTGACCTCCAGCCTATGCCGGTTCTTGTTCTTGGACTGGTATAGTTTGGGGTGCCACACTTACATAAGTTGATGTAATTTATGATAATTTAAATAGTATATAGAATGATGATTCAAATGTAACAATAAGGTGATGTGGCTTTATGAGAGAAGAAAAAAAGAGATAATTTGGACCATAGATTAATCATCTAAAGGATAAAAATAATTGAGTTGATATGGCTTAATGAGAGGAGAGAAATAACATTAACTAAGTGAGGATGAAGATGACCTATATAGGTATATAGGTATATAGGATATTAAAAAAATGATAAAGAGATATATTGAAATATTACGTGAATTATATGCAATGATGATTTAACATACCTGCATTTTAAAGCTCTAAAATTTAATAAATTATAGAATTATAGATCATATAGCATGCTTGCATGATGTTTAGCATATAATAATTGTTAGTGGATGATAATGTGGCATCTTTATATGTTGAGCTTTAGGATTTTAGAATTTAGTGAGTTGTAACTTTATAGTCTATAAAATACGATATGGTGTGGTACAGGTTAAGTGTCATGCCGAGAAATTTTAGCCAAATTTTCACACTATTTTATGTATAAATACCTGTCTAGGAACAAGCCAGGGTACACAAAACGATAAATTAATATACAGATCCAAATGAAAATTAAAGCGTAAAGTACTTACAGAAGAGACACTTAGTCTTCACACCAAAAAGAAAGTAGCAGCAGCGGAAAAGGGGACGATCCTGGCAGGGCTTCAACACAGCTGGGTATAAGCCTTGGTCCTCTAACGTCGTCTTCAACACAAAAGCACTACACTTCTAAAAAGGGAAAATAATAACAAGACTGAGTACAACCACCGTACTCAGCAAGCCACACCAATGATGCAGACGTGCAAGGGGAGACAAAGGAAGGTTTGTGACTATTTCCGTAAAGGCATTTATAAACATTTAGGGTTGAAAATAGTGAGACAGTTGATTAGTTAAGGCAAGATTAAATATCCACAGAACAACGCTACACCACGTTGAACAGGCCCAACCAAACCACCTAAACTACACCAGTTCACTAAGTCAACTTAATTAATAGCGGGACTACTCACGGTGAAGCTGGTCGATAGCCTATAACTGCAGGCACGACTATTCGAATAGTTTTACTATGGCTACAGGTGTACAACTGTACCCACAAGACATAATCCACCATTTGTCACCGTGCCATGCCTGACATGTCACCATGCGAGTGATAGTACAAGACCCTATGCATAACTTCGCCTGACCAAGCGCACCACTGCAGGTTCCGCCTCTACCCTTAAAACCAAGGTAGGCAGCCCCCCTTGTGCATAGGTGAATCTGAAAGCCGCATAGACCATCGCAGGGTCCATCCAAACTCCATCACGCCCACCCTTGCCTAGTACGTCACAAAGGAAAGAGCAACAACTACAAGTCCAGCAGTTGCCCAGTCTTGATTGTGGTAAGCACAGTAATTCTTCCAGGGTTTCCCGTGAACAGGTCCTTAATTGTCATGGGTGCGACAAGCAAAACCATGCACCCACAGCCCACCATTAGGTCATATTTTAGTTGGATAATTACGACCAATAGAACATTGTCAGATGTCTCAAGCTCACAGTTCATCAAGATGCTAAATGTAGATAGTGTAATTATCCCATTAAATGAGCTAGTGATAGTTAAGCATGGCTAAGCATATATAGTCAGATTATCATCCAAGTTTGGCAAAGGATGGATGTCGAGTAAACAAGGCACAAGCGAGCCGATAGGTAGTCCCTATTCCCATGTAATTAGCAAAACATGCAATTTATTTGCAAAAGGTAAAATATTTCATAAATTAGGCTCAACATGCTCAAGGGGAATGTGTGACTTGCCTTGCTTCTTCAAAACACTTTCGGAGACTTTCCTCACGAACGCGATCTTCCGAAACGACGAATTCTACATGCTGGCACGCTAAACAAGGAAGAACCCTAATAAAACTAAATAAACAGTACATGGAAAGTAAACAAACATGTAGAGCTCAATTTTAGATGAATTTTGCAAGTTGAATGGCACAATTTGGAGTTTGTATGAATTAGTTATGAATTTTAGAAGTTTTGAGCCATTTAAATCAATTTATGGAAGTTAATACGATTTATGAAGCAATTATTAATTATTTTTACAAAAAAAAGGCGGTCGCTGACGTCAGCATGGGGCGCCGATGCCAACACGCGGGCCGCACACGTCAGCAGGTCAAGGGAGGTCGGCCTACCGTGGACCGAGTCCACGAAGGCACGGGCGCGGGCAACCATGTGGTGGCCACGACGACCCGGCAGAGAAAGGTGGCGCCAATGTAACGCCACGGTGGTATTGACACGGCACAGTGCCAGGGCACCACACGGATGGCCCAAATTCACCCGAGGGTGAATCCGACGGTCACAAGCGAAGGGGGCGAAGGCCACCAGCCGGGAGGCGGCGGCGACCACCAGTGCGACGGCGTGCCCCAAAGACGGCAAAGGAAGGGGAGAGGAAGGGATGGCTCACCGGGCACCCAACGGCGAGGGAGGCGGAGCAGAAACTCACTGATGGCGAGGAAAGAGCGGTAGCCGACGAAGTGCGGTTGCAGTAACGGGAGTCCAGCGAGCTGCTGCGGCGATTGGAGACGAAGAAGGGGCAGTCGGGGAGCTATGCAGCATGGCGAAGTTGACGGTGGTGGCGGATTGGCGTGGCGGTCGCTAGGACGGCGATGGAGCCCGGCCAGAGTACGGCAGTGGCGGCGGAGCTTGGGTTGTGTGATGTGGAGGTGGTTCCGGTGCGTAGTAAAGCCGGCGACGCAAGCTTTACGGCGCAAAGGCAGCTAGGGCGGCTGTGGTTGCTAGCCGGAGACAGCAATGGCGATAGCGAAGAGGGAGCAGCACGGGTATGGCGACCTCGGGAAAATTGGGAAAACGAAAGAGGAGAGCACGGGGTGCTTTTTATGGGCGCGGGAAGGCGGGACCTTCGCCGGGAGAGGCGGATTCACCGGGAAAAGAGGGGTGCCAACGTGGGCGGAGTGAGCTCGGATGACACCAGCTTTTTGCGGGGGAAGTGGGGTGCGAGCGTGGGAGTGGGTGGCGACCAGTCTACGCGCCTGCGGGAGTGGGGTGGTGCACGGGAAAAGCGGGGACTTGGGGCGAGGCCGGCGGCCATGCTGGTTGGAGCCCCGGTCAGAGGAAGGGGATGACCTCGATAGGTGGGCCCCACCTGTCAGTGGCCAAGGGTAAAGAGGAAGGCAGGTTGGACTTGCGAGGGAGAGGAGGCGAACCAGGCTGAGCGGCGAGCTAGGCCGAAGGACACAAAATGAACTTTTGCGAGGAAGGGGAGTGAGCGGTGGGCCGGGCCGAACGGATTGGGCTGGAGGGGATAGAGGGAGACAAAGTAGAAGGAAGGGGTGAGGGAAGTAAAGTGGACTTCACAAAAGGTCGGGCTGGAGCGGAGGGGAGGCAACGGACAAGCTCGAGAGGGAGGGGAAAGGAGGGCAGGTTCATCGACTGACCAAGCCGGCATGACTGAGTTGCCTGGCATCAAGCTTCATGTTTTGTTGCTTTCCCAATGACTGATCTGACTTGGTTCTACTTGACCTGACACCGGTCTGAACTACGAAAGTTCATCAGAGCTTACTTTTTTTGGATTGCGCAGTTAGCGCTAACAGATTTGCTACCCCGACAGTTCATGGTTCAGGCTAGAAACTGGTGGAGCTTCCTCGAAACCTTGTGATTGACTTTAGTAAACCCATAGATTCAGAATCTGTTTTAACTGCGCTTGATCTAAATGACAAGCATCTCAAGAAGCCGCTTGATCTGTCCTTCATTTGAGCTACAGGGTTATAAGTTTGTGCTCCTCTAAGCCGAACTGTTGATAGGCATCTCGGGTGCAACTCACGACTCATTCTATTGACTTGGGATTGGTGTAGCACTGCTAAACCTTACAACTAATTTCTTTGATTACTGCTCAATTTGTCTCACTCGGTTGAACCTTCAAGCGAAATGATTACGTGCTAAACCCAAATTTATCTTCGAGGCTTACATTACCAAGGCAGCCAAGCTTCTCGTCTGGTCGTGGACATTTAATCTATTTTCCTTGAGAATACTCAAACTTCTTTGATTTTCATGGAACCCTGACTTTGAAAACTTAATACTTCATTGATCAATCGAAATGAAGCAAAGCTTGCGCACTTTCATTTCAGGAAGACTCGAAACTTAACACCCAGTTGACGATAGGAAGTTTCACAAAGAGTGACCCTTCAGTAAGATTATGAACAAACAAACCCTTGGTTAACCTTTCCACTATCTTTAGCAGCTGGCATGACTGTTCTACTTCTTGCTTGACTTCGATGTCAACTAACTGAATAGTTTGCTTGGTTGGTATCTTCAAAATAAGCATTGATCAATTAACAGATCATACCCAAAGGTTATTTCCTCAATATAACATTTCACTTTACCGCTTATTCTTTGTTGGTGCTTCTATGTAGCTCTGCAGTTGCCTTCCGGAATCTGCACAACTGTCAGAACTAACTTTGATGCTGCCAAGAGTTTCTATCCTTTGGGTAGAGACGGTGCACTAAGAAGGGTTTTCTGTCTCATACTCTACTGACTATAGTTTCTGGCCTGACAACTGCATCCATTTGCTTCAGACAAAGGTGATGGAGCAATTCCCTTGTCGCCTTCCAAGAAACACTAAGGTTGTTTTTGAAAATGAAGCGGTTGCCTTTAATTAAGGAAAGCCATTCTTGAACCATATTCACACCACCAGGGTGCAATGGCCACATACTATTCTCTACTATTCTCTGAGGGCTTCCAAGGTTAGAGAGTACTGATATTCTTTCTGTGATGTACCTTTAAAATATTTCATTACCCTTTTCATTCTCATGAGCTTTTGTTTATATTGCCCTTCTAGTAGATCTCACCAAGTGGTGTGTTACTGCGGTCTAACCATCCTCACTTCATCAGTTAGTCATTTTTTCCTTAGTTGGCAAAAACGTTTTAGAGCTCAACAAAACTGCAATGGCACTGAAAAGAAACTCTAGGTTTCTTGTGACACTGACCGGTTGTTAATAGCAAAATTTGGTAAAGATGTGCCAGCAATTAAGATTGGATCCGAGGCGGATTTGAAGGAATAAAGGAGTTTTTTAAAATAGGCAGTGTATCGGCTGGAGTCGTATCAGCCGATATGGAATCGGACTCGGGTAGCCGATATGGGCACCTTGAATCAGACTTGGTTGAGCCGATACGGGTAATTTAGCTTCGTGTTGGTTTTGGAGGAGGGCTTAAAGATATTGCCGGCTAGGAATTGAGTCCGGATAAGGCAATTGTATCTATTAATTAGGAATAAGAGTTAGTTTCCTTTTTCTAACATTGTGGTAAGAGTCCACCTAGGACTTGTGTGTTTAGGCAAGTTGTAAGTAGTGTCCGGCAAGGACAAGGTTTGTTTGTACGGGTATAATTATAAGCCCAAGGTCTATGTAAAAACAACAACAGTTCAATCAACACTTTCGGCGCATTGCCATAATTTTCCCTTTACTTTTCGACGAGTTCGTTCTTCAGGTTTGTCAGCTGGAGGTATGGATTCTTAAGTTACCACATAACTTAGCCAATCTAAGTCGATGGCTGATTTAGCCGTATCGGCCAGGCCTTTTCTAAGGTTTTGTCAGTATCGGCTAAATCAGCTCATTGGCCTAGATTGGCATAGGGTATCTACCACCCCAAAAAGCATTCAAGGACTTGATTGTCTAGATATCAGGCTTCTTTTACACTTTGTGCCACATCACCCCTAGTCCTAATTAGAATCATGATCCCCAGCCTGTCTCTTGTTTGTAATAGGGGTAGCATCGAAGTTTTAGCTGATCTTATAGCTGCTTAATTGTGTTTAAATTCCTTTTAATCATGTTTTTCATGTTATATCTGCCCCTTATACAAAAGTATCACTTTAGTTAAATATATTAAGCTTGTCTTAATATATTTATTTAGATTGATATTCTTGTATAAGGTTGTATCAGAGTATTAGCTGATATGGTATCAGTTTTTTAACCTAACTATGATTTCATCAGCTAAGATCTAATCTTTGTCAATAGATTATGTATTTACGGCCAATGGAGCATATTTAGGATTTACTTTGGATTAGTTATCTTACACCTCACAGCCGATTTGGTCAAATCGTATCGGCTAGGTCTATACGATACGTCATCGGCTTATCGGCCGATCGGCTATCGTGCATCTAACATGGTATTCTTCGTACATCTTGTTGGTTGCAGGATCAAACCAACTGGTACGCCCTGAACCCGTTTTCTAAGAGTTGGACCTGCACTGGAGTTAAGCAAATCTCCCAGGCCGCCGTGTTTTTGCATCAACACGCTTTTGGCACGTTTTTGCGTAAACACCGGTACATAAGTCAATCCACTTTTGGGGTAAACAAGTTGAATCATATAAGAAGGAACACTGTCTGGCCCATTCTTTATTCAATATTCCCTTTTCATTACATAGTTGCCATAAAACTTTTATGTACAAGGAGAATTACAACAAAATTAAATACTTGTAGACTATTGCTAGACTTGATTAGTAGGGATCTTGACTGGTATGACATTTGATCTATTGATTCTGACTTGGTTGACATGATCTTTCATTGCTTACTAGCTAGAGTCTCAACAGGAACACTGCTTTGCACGATTACATTCCTTGGAGAACTAGCAATCTTCTGGGCAGCTGCAGCAGGTAGGACCTTCTTGTTCATGGTGTCATCAATCTGCGATTTGTTGCTGGACATTTGGATTGGAGCAATGCAAGGCGCATTGCTAAAGTTGATGGCAGTTTTGTGACCTGGTGCTTGAGACAGTTGTTGCAAGGATTGTTCTATCTCCTTGTAATTGGAGCAAGTCGTTATCTTCCTGACATTGCTTGCCCTGTTGATGCTGGTTCTGTAGCCTTGGAGCGGTTAGCAGTGGAACAATAGAGCCCTTTCTGGTGCCTTTGACGACAATTCTTTGCGGTGGAGGCTTCACATTCAAGGGACAGTTGGTATCTTCTGTCCTGCTAGTATACTTTGGCTAGATTAGGCCACTCTGCATTGAAGTTAGTGCCACTTGAGGAACAGGGGTGTTGCAAATAAAATTGATGACTTGATGATGTTGACGCTTTGGCATTGAGCAACTTTCTGAGAAAGGTCTTGTCTTTCCATAGTTGAGGCAACTATGGCCTAATTCACCTGGTCTCAAAAACGGATATTTATTGACATTGTGTCCGGGCTCCCGGCAATTGAAACAAAACAGACTTGGTTGATCACGATATGTACCTTTCTGGGTTTGCGTGCTCACAACTAGAACGGGAGGGAGTAAGGACTCGTGAGCCTTGTTGATGATGCTTCTGCTTCCACAGATGGTTTCCACTGGAGTTGAGGTTGGTTAGAGAGCAGAAGACTTGCGACTGTTGTTACCGACTGCCATGGGTTGACGAACGAGTTGTAGGGTTGTCCTTTGGTCTTCCTTGGTCTTAGCTAGGACCACATTCAGCTAATAGTCCTTAGGCACATGATCTGTTCTCTCACACAAGAAACATGTGACTTGTCCCATGAGGCATTCGTATGCCATGTGGGTGTCTTCACCACATAGGCAGGTCTGGGTGCATAGGCCAGCTGTGTGCCTAATTTCTCCACAGCTGGTAATGCTTTAAGCTTCATTTCTTTTTCACTAAAACCATCGAGGATCTCTTCACTTTCGTCATTGGTGGACAATGCTTCTAATCCTTCCTTTCCGGGCGTGGGCGAACCGTACAGCCTGAGGTGCCGAGTTAGCTTACGTGCCTCGCGACAGGTATCCCCTTGCAAACGCTTGGGTATCCTTGCTGCATCTTTTGGAGTAAATTCTGTGCCCATGATGGTCATGCTCCTGACATCATCCATCTTCCATGAAACTCTTCATAAAATTTAACTGCGATGCACCATAATTGTTGTTGGTGAGCTGACTTGAACCTTTCTTTCCTCTTGGGCAATGTAAATCATCTTCTGTCGATGTCCTGGCATACACCTTCCAAGGACAATTCCTTGCAAAATGACCTCGCTCATCACAATTATAACAGGTGGCACTTCCTTCCCTCTGACCTGATGGTTTCTTGGATGCTATTGTCTTCTGGGATTTGGCAGTACCTTGACAGGAGTCATGGGTATTGACGTATGGAATATACTCGCTTTGACTCTAATTCACATTCTAGGCTTACAATAGAGCTTGCATCTGCTAGTGGTACTGCCGCTGCTACAGGTGATGTCGTTGCATCTGCTGCATCTGATGCTGCCACTGCATTTGCTGCATTAACGAGGCCATCGTCCGGGTCTGACTAGCCATGACTCGAGCTAGAGATAGATCGCTGAGAAGCGGAGGTGAAAAGCTCATAGGGTTGCTCTGAGTTGATCCATGAAACTGATGTGGTCCTGATCCACTGCCACTGTCCCTGACGCTGACCATCTGTTGCAGATAGAAGGAGGGACGGAATGAGAGGGGGCTATACTAAAGATAAGACCTTAACTCGCATAACTACTGATCTGTTATGAGTAGACTTTTATTGTTCAAGTTGATTAAGCAAACAACCTTGTATGGTCACATTCCCACCACTGATGTAAACCATACACCTGCACATAGCAAACAACACACGGTCTAGCAGCTAACGACTCTACTCTTTAGGGAAGGATTAGGTTTAGGTAAGCTTTGCGAAGTCTTCACTTGACCCGAAAACATCGACTCTAAATCGATCTCCTCGCTCCTTTTGCTTGAAGCTTGAGGACATGGCTGGCCTTCACATGAAGCTTTCAGTTTGTCCTCTAGGTTCAACAGCTAAAGAGTTGGAGGGGAAAGGAGAGAAATTTAACCAATCATTTCGCAAAGAACTCTCGAGCGTAGGAAAAGACGTTTTCACAAATATGGTTTTCGGAAAACTTGTCCATAGGGGTTTGACCATTTGGCTCAACCTACAGTCGAGTTGGCTCTAATACCACTTTGTCATGCCTAGAAATTTTAACCAAATTTCCAAACTATTTTGTATATAAATCCATATCTACGAATCAAGCCAGGGTACACAAATGATAAATTAATATACAAATTCAAACGAAAAATAAAGCATAAAGTACTTACAGAAGAAGCACTTAGTCCTCACACCAAAAATAAAGCAGTAGCAGCGAAAAAGGGGACGATCCTAGCAGGACTTCAGCTCCACTCCATAGAACTCAACTGGAGTATAAGACTTGGTCCTCTAACTTCGTCTTCAGCTCAGAAGCACTACAGTTCTGAAAAGGAGGGATAATAGCAAGACTGAGTACAACCACCGTACTCAGCAAGCCACACCAATGATGCAGACGTGCAAGGGGAGACAAAGAAAAGTTTGTGGCTATTTTCGTAAAGGCATTTATAAACATTTAGGGTTGAAATAGTGAAACAGTTGATTAATTAAGGCAAGATTAAATATCCACTGAACAACGCTACACCACGTTGAATAGACCAAACCAAACCATCTGAACTACACCAATTCACTAAATCAAGTTAATTAATAGTGGGACAAATCACGTTGAAGCTGGTTGATCGTACATAACCACGGGCACGGATATTCGAATAGTTTTACTACGGCTAGAGGTGTACAACTGTATCCACAAGACACAATCCACTGTATGTCACCGTGCCATGCCTGACACGTCACCATGCAAGCGATTGTGACAAGACCCTTCACATAACTCCCCTTGACCAAGCGCACCACACTGCAGGTTTCGCCCCTACCCTTAAAACCAAGATAGGCAGCCCCCTTGTGCCTAGGAGAATCCAGAGGCTGCATAGATCATCGCAGGGCCCATGCAAACTCCATCACGCCCACCCTTGCTTGGTACGTCAGAAAGCAAAGAGCTACAATACAAGTCCAGCAGTTGTCTTTTCTTGCTTGTGGTAAGCACGGTAATTCTTTCAGGGTTTCCTGTGAACTGGTCCTTAATTGCCATGGGTGCGACAACTAAAACCATGCACCCACAGCCCACCATTAGCTCATATTTTAATTGGATAATTACGGCCAATAGAACATGGCCAGATGTCTCGAGCTCACAGCTCATCAAGATGCTAAATGTAGATAGTGTAATTATCCCATTAAATTAGCTAGTGATAGTTAAGCATGGCTAAGCATATATAATTCTAGCGAGGTCAGCTTGAGTGACGCAAGCTAGTCAAATTATCATCCAAGTTTGGCAAAGATGGATGTCGAGTAAACATGGCACAAGCGAGCAGATAGGTAATCCCTATCCCCATGTAATTAGCAAAACATGCAATTTTTTTGTAAAAGGTAAAATATTTTATAAAGTAGGCTCAACATGCTCATGGGGAATGTGTGATTTGCCTTCTTCAAAACACTTCCGGAGACTTTTCCTCGCGAACGCGATCTTCCGAAGCGACGGATTCTACACGCTGGCATGCAAAATGAGAAAGAACCCTAATAGAAACCAAATAAACAGTACATGAAAAGTAAACAAATATGTAGAGCTCAATTTTAGATGAATTTTGCAAGTTGAATGGCCCAATTTGAAATTAGTATGAATTAGTTGTGAATTTTAAAAGTTTTGAGCCATTTAAATCAATTTCTGGAAATTAATACGATTTATGACGCAATTATTAATTATTTTTACAAAGAAAAAGACGGCCGCTGACGTCAGCATGGGGCGCCGGCGCCGACACGCGGGCCCCACACGTCAACGGGTCAAGGGAGACCGGCCTACCGTGGACCGAGTCCACGGAGAAACGGGCGCGGGCGCACCACGTAGCGGCCACGGTGACCCGGCAAGGTGAGGTGGCGACGACGTGAGACCACGGTGGCACTGACACGGGAAGACACCAGGATGCCATGCGGACGGCCCGAATTCATCCATGGGTGAATCCGACGATCACGAGCGGAGGGGGCGAAGGCCACCATCCGACCGATCGGGAGGTGGCGGCACCTGGCCCGATGGTCACCGGCGGCGACCACCGGTGTTGACGGCCCGCCCGAAAGGCAGCGAAGAAAGGGGAGAGGGAGGGATGGCTCACCAGGTGCCCAACGGCGAGGGAGGCGGCACGGAAACTCACCGACGGCGAGGAAAGAGCGATGGCCGACGAAGTGCGATGGTAGTGGCGGGTGTCCGATGAGCTGCGGCGGCGATTAGAGAGGAACAAGGGGCGACCGAGGAGCTATGCGGCACGACGAAGCCGACGGTGGCGGTGGATTGGCACGACGGTGGCTAAGACGGCGATGGAGCCTGGCCGGAGTACGGCGGCGATGGCGGAGCTTGGGTTGTGGGGTAGGGAGGTGGTTCCGGTGGCGATTGGTGGCTATGAGGGGGTGGCTGAGATGCTTCGCGGCGCGGTGAAGCCGGCGGCGTGATGGCGGCTGGCGCAGCGGCGGTTGCCGGCCAGAGACGACAATGGCAGCGGCGGAGAGGGAGCGACGCGGGGAGCGCGATTCCGGGTATGGCGTCCTCGGGAAAGTTGGGGAAAGGGAAGAGGACAGCACTGGGTGCTTTTATAGGCGCGTGAAGGCGGGACCTTGGCCGGGTGAGGCGGATTCGTTAGGAGGAGGGGGTGTCGACGTGGGCGAAGTGAGCTCGGACGGCATCGGCTTTTGCGGGGGAAGTGGGTGCGGGCGCGGGAGTGGGCGGCAACTGGTCCACGCGCCTGCGGGAGTGGGGTGGTGAGCGAGGGAAGCGACGACATGAGGCGAGGCTCGCAGCCATGGCAGTTGGAGCCTTGGCCGGAGGAAAGGGATGACCCCGACAGGTGGGCCCCAGCTGTTAGCGGCCCAAGGGAGAGGAGGGAGGCAGGTTGGACTTGCGAGGGAGAGGAGGAGAACCGGGCCGAGCGGCGAGCTGGGCGGAAGGACTCAAAATGAACATTTGCGAGGAAGGGGAGTGAGCGGGTGTACCGGGCCGAACGAATCAGGCCGGAGGGGATAGAGGGAGATGAAGTAGACTTCGCAAGAAAGAGAGCGCGAGCGGGCTGAGGGAGAGAAAAGAGGAGCCAGCCCAAGAGGGAACGGTAGACCGCAAGGGAGTTGAAATAGACTTGGTCCGAAAACGGCCCAAGTGAAGGAAGGCGTGAAGGACCTAAAGTGGACTTCGCAAAAGGCCGGGCTGGAGCGCAGGGGAGGCTACGGATCGGGCCGAGCGGGAGGGGAATGGAGGGCAGGCCGAGCGGGCTGCGAGGGACGGAAAGAAGGCTTCGGCCGGAAACGGCCCAAGTGAAAGGAGGGGATTTTAACTGGTTTTTCCTTTTATTTAATTGATTAGATGAACTTTGTATGATTAAAATTATTTCTTGAGCTCCGAAAATTCATTAAAAAATCTAGAGTACTTTATAATATTACGAAAATATTCCCAGCCATGATTTTGAAAGTAAATTTTTTTAATTCCCTCATTAATTTCACTTGTTAAATTGCTTTAACTTTTAATATAAATTCTAAAAATGTATTATTTAATAATTTTTAATTTCGAACAAAAATCGAGGTGAGACATTGAGTAACAAACATAATTTACTGATGCGAAGGCCCAAACTTATCTAGAAAATGCATAATTACAAAAGCATGGAACTTTAAATAATAGGCTAGGAAATACGGAAGTTCAAAATCATGGAACTTTACTTCCATTATCTATTTTAGAAATTGGAATCTTTTGCAGTAGGCAAGTGGACTATAGTTTATATGCAAAAATTTATAAATATGTACATAATTAAATCGCACACAAATTATTTTCTTTTCAAAAAATAAGCGCCGACAGGCAGTTGAAATTCTTTGAAAAGAAACAAGAAAATTGCCATGACCGTGTAGGTGAGTGATAATCGCGTCATCATGTTTGGTGTGAGTACACACGGATACATCTCAGATCGAAAAGCACCTTCATTTTCATTTCATAATGCTTCGAGTAGAGGAGGAGATTTTTGCACACGGAGAAGGTGCAAGTTCCAACAGCAGCAACAAGTACAAGCGACTATGCAAAATGTTGAATCTTCTTCAAATTATATGCCACACAATGCAATGTTGCGAATGCACTAAGGACATCTACACCGTGGAGATAGAATTGAAGGGGGCTATAAGCCCCTTAAGACTGTGAGTATATAGTGGCGGAATAGGGAGTTCATTACGTTTGTTCATCCATGCGATGTAGATGTTGTTGGACTTAGTTTTGGGGCCAATTTTGATTTCAGACTATTTTTACGGCTAGCATGGGTCAACGTGAGAGGGAAATGCAGGGCCACTTTTGAAAATTTTCAATATTACTACAATTTTGCATAGGGATGCATGTCAGTTGCTATTGCTTAAATTGACACCTTTTCTTATGAAAGTGTGTAAACTTTTCCTATAGAAACTTTTCCTTATGAAAACTTTGTACATATTACATGGAAACTTTTTTCTGGAGAAACTTTTGTAAAAAACATTATCTACAAGAATCTTCTGTAAAAAAATTTCTAAACAAATTTTGTAGAGAGTAGGCTAAAGATGTAAAGATGTATAATTGTATTGTAATCGAGCAAGTGTCCACCTATCAAAAATTAAAAAAAAAAGACTTACAAGAAAAGCCTAAAAGCATTTCAAGTAAGGATGTGAAGTCTATCAATTACTAGGTACTACTCTTCATGTGGTATTTTCTTCTCTTTAAAGTACATGGCGGTTGATTTTTTCATGGTCTAAAATATTAATGTCGACTATAGTTTTATATTGCAATAAGTTTACAAAACCCGGCAAGTCTATATATGATATTATCCACTAAATCAATTCACCAATATATGACTCCTGTAATCCTCCACGAAACGCAACTATTTCTATTATGTGGGAGAATTAATAATATTTCGGATAGATAATATGTGTATAAACTTTTTTATGTCATGCGTAGAAATGGTCCTCTAACTATATACAATAGATTCACATAATGGACGATTTGATTATATATAGATATATAATATATATGGTGATATGTATATTATTAAACTATATATTTATTCCCGCAAAAAAAACTATATATTTGTTAGATCAACGGTGATCAATATACATCATTCTTCTCTTTCTCTCCTCTCTATGTGATACCCTGTAAGATGCTGGCATTATACTGCTATTTATTATGCAAGTTGTTGCCAAGAGGTTAATATGATTTGCTACTGAATATACAAGAAATAGAATTAGCAGAACATGTAAGCCATTGTTTAGCATGGGCCAAATCCCAACCCCTCCTAGGGACGGGCTAGGAATTTAGTTAGGCTCAGATGAAGGAACAACATGGGCTAATAAAGTAATAAGAACAAGAAAAAAAAACTAGATCAGATTACTGCATTTTCTTCTCAATAAAAAAGAAGCAAACAAACTGATGTCAAGATCAAGTTTTTTTAATTGCTAACACAATATATAGCTGAGCAAAGCTGATGTTTGATCCCTATTAAAGAAAGAACATATGCTTCTAGTTTATAGTAATGTTATAATACCAATCTAGCAGGATCAGGAAGCTTGTTGACGAAACTTCAACTCTCAAATCTCAATAGTGCGTTGGCTATATGACCTGTACCAATAGCGTGCTTATCACAATTTCTTTCAGGTTGATTTATGCTTTGCACTATTAGTCACATGCATACTACAAGAGTACAAGAAGACTGGTCATTACAAATTAAGATCGATGCAAATTGATCGATATATGAAGTATGAAGTTGTGGTCTTGTGGCAGCAAGAAAGCACTTTGAGTTTACAAGGAGTAGATGTTTTCTCAAACAGGAGGAGATGTGCTCTGAGAAAACAAGTTACATTCACAAGCTGAAGTAGAGAGGAACAAACTTGTTTTGTTCGGCTGATCAGGCGGCCGTGGACAGCCGGATAGTTGTGGCCGCGACGGCGCCGGCGGCGGGCGGCCCGCCGGCGGGGACAGCGACGGGCACGCCGCCGCGCGCGAGTATGGACCGGTAGATCTCGACGAGCACCTTCTCGTCGTACTCCTTGAGCTGCCTCGGCCGTGTGAACTCCTCCTGGCCCGCGGCGCAGTAGGGCGCGCCGGCGCCGAACCCGACGGCGGGGGACGACGCCAGCCGCAGCATGGCCGAGACGTAGGCGTCACGGAGGCGCACGAGCCACCGCCGAGGCGAAAGCGCCCGCAGCACCCGCCTCCCGAGGCCGCGCCGCACGCGCCACCCGCGGCGCCGCGCGCGGCGAGGGCCCCCCTCCTGCGCCGGCGCGCCACGCCGCCCTCCTCCGAGCTCCGCGGTGGGGAGCGGCGCGCGGCGCTGCGCCGCGGCGGCATCGAGGCGGTAGTAGCCGCGGTGCTTCCAGTACGCCTTGACGCCGCCCTTGTAGGTGCGGTGGTCCATGGCTCCGCTCCGCGGCCGCCGCCGGCGATCTGGGTTTCTTGGTTAATTTGCTCTCGTTTCGGACTCGTTTCGGACGGAGGCGAATGGTGCTTGCGGTGGAGTGTGTCTAGCGGCGTACGAGTGTGATGGTGGCATTAATAGCGATGGAATTCTCCTCTCTTTTGCACTGGAGTCCATACAAGATCACCTATTTCTTGCTTCCAAAGATTTGTTTTGATTTTTGCATTTTTTTTAAAAAAAACTTCAAGACTATAAACATTTTACTACTATTGTTCATGATTCATTACAGATTGCAGAATGGTTTTGTGATAAGCACCCGAAATGTGAGCTAAAACATAAACTAATTAGCTCGGCATCTCTTTCAATCTCGAATAGGTCATATTTTAGAGCGTGTTGTGAATGCTCAAACACTCTCAACAGTAATGTGCACACAGGTGTTAAGATTTGTCGTACGTGTTAAAATGAATTTACTACATTGACATGAAAATTTTCTTTCACATAAGTGTATTTTTGATTTATCGATTTATGTTTGGAGAATTAATGGTATGACATGCCAAGCTTTTGCATGTTCCAAAAAGGCAAAAAGGCAAAAAGAAATATATACTATGTTTGGAGAAAGTAATAATCCAATGTGCCTCTGGCAGTATTTGTTATAGGACACAAGTCAATGGTTTTGCTTCAGCTGTAACACGTGCGTCATGACAACTAGCGATCTTGTGCATCCAACTATGAACGAGCCACTAAAGAAAATCTTCTCTATAATGAGATTACTAAAGAAAATCTTCTCTGTGAAACAGTCATGATCACTTGTAGACATCAATAACATCATCAGGTCCACTCAAATCCCACCACCCAAAAAAGAAGAGAAAGAAAATGTTTCGATCTCAGCCAAGCAAGAAGACACAGGGAATTCCGGAATTGGGACTCATTCATGCGGGATTTCAGGACAACATCTTCAAGATCCTTGTGAAGCACAGGGGTTCTCTCTCATTCACTTTGAGCTGGTGCATCCATGACCACGAGGTAGTACTCTAATACTACTAATGGCATGCGGCAATTATTTAGAGCTTCTCTAATAATAAAATTTATTTTAGCTTTTGCTTAAATTAAAGAAGCTACAGCAAATTATAGAGGTTGCAGGTTGAAGACTACCACTCAGAGAATTACAACTTGATTAAAAAAAGATAACTACTTAGAATACCAACCTAAAAATAGAGAAAACAACTTTCATCTAGATTAGCAAAAAACTACATAACCGTTATTATTTCGCAGCGGCTTGCAAATTATATAGTTATTATTGTCTTTCTCAAATTAGAAAATAGCATCTCATACCACCGTTGAAGACTAAAGTCAAGCCAAAGCCGCGGAAGATAACATCGAAAAATAACTGAGTAGTAACAGTTGTTTGACTAGATATTGTCACCGTCACAGCCATCAAAGCCGATCCCAAAAATAGCCATTGTCGCATAATCTAAAACGACGCCTCAATGAAAGATATGATGTGAGACGTTATTGTCGTCCCTCCGAAAAACCGGAGCAAGGTTTTCAACTGGAGGGATGAGGTGCGGTAATGACGCCCCAAAAGAGAAAAATGAACGTCGCCAACATCAAAGCCAGTTAGAATCCAGTAAGATTTTCACCATTATATAACCTGCTCCTAATATATATGTGCTTGACAGTATCATTGTGTCACAGAAACACCGTGAAGCCAAAGCTGTGGCCTTGCATCTTGCCGATGCACCGAGGGCTGATCAGCGGAGCAATCATTTAGAGTTTGTGAGAAACGAATATGTTGATTACTCTCATTTGTATGAGTGTATGGATTTTTTTCCCGCCAACTCGATTATTGCATGATAGTCGTGGATGGCGAAACCTAATGCGCAAGTACAAGATCAATTGATATCCATAAGGATACGATCGAAACCAGGGTTAGCTAGAAAACGAGTCAATGCCCAATGTATACTAATAACTAGACAATCTATCATATGTGTGATTAAAGCATATGCTCTCGTTCTGGATGCTGGAGATGTCAGCATCCTCGAGTGATGTACCTTGGGATAGATCAGGAAGTTCTCTTTTCTTTCTCTCTCTTTGGAAGTTGCTTGAGGGGTTTGATTTACTTTCCCTGACACATCTTGATCTTTAAGCTACAAATAGGGGTAATTACTAATTAGAGCCAAATCTATCTATCTATGTACAAAGATAAGTATTAAAGAGTAGAGTCACCTTGTCTCTTAAGACTAAAATTCACATATTAATTAAAAAAAAGAAGATTTGAATCATTAAGATTGATCGATATATATGTTTGTATAAAAAATACAATTGTATATATAGAAAACAATAACAAAGAGTTGTATATATGAAATCCAAATCTATCTTTAATATTTATTATGTAGAAAATATAATTATATTTATGAAAATAGAGTTTTTAAAAGATACTATATATCAAATCTAATTCTACATTAATTATCTATCTAGCTATGTGTAAAATTATACGGGGTATGTCAGTAGTAATGGAAAAGGAAGCTGATAGAAGTAACTTCTACAAAAGATTGAAATTATTCTCTATCCTTGTCCTTCTGGAGGAGACTGTACGTTAAAATAGTCTACTCTCTCCATTTCAATATAAGCGTAACCTAGTATAAATATTTTAGTGCTATAAATCTGGATAGGTTTTATATTTATAATACTAGAAAACATTTATATTAGATTACACTTATATTGAAACGGAGGGAGTACACAAAATTTCTTTAGTTGGTAGTAGTAGTTTGACCAATCCATTAAAGAGTAAAATCTTTACTAATGCTATAGGCTAGAGGAGTTGCCTCTAAATTAAGTAATAGTTTCGTCATTTCACCTGTAAGCTTATTATATATAAACCGTAACACTTTTAGTAATTAAAAAATAAATTATAAATAACAATTTATATATGTTCTTAATGTTAAAAGAAAATACGAGAAAATAAACTACGATTACAAACATCCTAAAATTAACTCTAAACTTGAGTTTTAAAATATAAATTCTGACCTTAGCTTATAAGCTGAAAAATAAACTACGATCGTCACATTTTTCCGATCCATTGACTCCGCAGGAGTTCCTTGTGCAATCTGTACTGGTTATTCATTACGTGATCGGTACTTTGCTGATGAGATCTGCGCATAGAAATGGATAACACGGACAGATGATCCATAGCTTCCTCATGACACAAGCAGGCTAACACATGTCTCACAACGGGATCGATCAACTCGCAAAAATTAACTCAAAGAACCAGCATTACCCAGAAAATTAGCACATGGAGCAAGTAGTACTAGCTTGTACTACTAGTCCTCCTACTGCACAGGAGATCGGAGCGCGGAACAGGGAGCAAATGCAAAGACAACGAGGGGTGCATTTGAACAAAACGGCACTGTAGGAGCGTACAAGGGCACGGATAGCGTCGCATTTAAGGAAGAGAAGAGGGGGGCTGGTGTTGGTTGGGTGTCTGACTCAACGCATTAACGGCGAGCGGTGTGCGCCGCGATGCAGCCGCCGACCCCCACCTTCATTCCGTGCGGTGGCGTCTGCGGACCGTAGCCGATCGAATTGGTCGTCGTCGTCGTCTTCCCCGAGGCCCGAACAGCAATGCCTCCGTGTCCGTGTGGGCGCTCGTCGCCCGCGCGCGGGCCGCGGGCACGAGGGCTCCATGACGCTCCATGACGGGAAACGCGAATGCGTGGGGGACCATGAAGCAAGCAGGACGCGTCGTGTCGTGTCGTGTCCAGGATTAAACCTCGCCGTCTTTTTTGTGGCGTGATTGGTTGGTGCGTCTTTGGTGGGTGAATTTCCTAGCACCACCAAACATACCACATTTATCGTAGATCTGTACTCCTCCGAGGATTGAGCTAACGGCGTGCGATGCGATGCGAGAACATATATATATGTACAGACTACAGAGTGCTACCGGCCGGTGCCACTGCCACAGCGGCGACGACAACAAACCTACGGATTTCTCCATGCGTTGCCCTGGATCCCTTTGCAACGGTTAACCAGTACATGTCTCACCATAGGACCAACCGCATATAAACTCGGCTCCCTCCATCCCTTTTTTATATGACGTTGTAAACTAATCAACGTCAAATAAAAAATATCAGAGATAGTATTTGCGGTGGAGCAAATGTCTACATGATCAAACAACGGAGGCCTCATCAAATGATCGGGATTGACTACAACAATTTTCTTTTTTTATAACAGGATCAACTACAACAACGCAACTTAGCACTTACATACTAGTATATCATACATTCATTTTCACCGAATTAACATTACCGTATCACTTTACCCCTTAGTTGTATTTACCTGTATTTACTCTGGTTTCAATACACTATGCGCCACATTAGATGCCACAACACCGTACATCATTTATCCCCTCCCGTCTTCTTCTTTTTCCTTCTTCCTTTATCCGCTCTCTCGCCAATGACGACAACGCAGAGCTCACCCTCTTACGAGCTCGGAGAAGATGAAGTCAGTAGCGAGTTTGACGAGCAGCTTGCCCTTTTGGCCTGGCTCAAGTGAAAAGGGGGTCAGTGGCGAGGTCGATGAAAGCCTGCCCTCTTTTGGTTGAGGTCGGGAGAAGGTGGGGCAACAGATAGCCCACCCTCCTTGGCCAATCTTGGATAAGCGGATGAGGAGGGATGGACCGAAGCTTCGACGACGACCTCCTACCTAAGCTCCCCGCCCTCCACAGCATCTAAATATGGCAGTGTCTGGTTATGATTTGGGAGTGTCACCTCCTTGATGTCGATGAGGCCAAAGTGCAATGCTTTGATTCTCTGCTCCACGATACCTTTGTCATCACCTCCTACCCAAGCTCTACTGCTCTCATCATCGAGCTCGCTGACGGCCTCCTACCCAAGCCCCCTGTAGAGGGATGGGAGCAACGGCGGCAGAAGGACATCGCCGGGGGGAGGGGGGAGCTCGGCAAGGGGTTCTTCATCCGTCGTTGCAGCATAAGGGTAGATGAGGCAGAACTCAAGTTTAAGCTTGTAGTCGCATGCGCCAATTTATTGGAGGAGGAGACGCTCCGGGATGCGACGCTCAAGCTCGCCTAAGCTACAGGGAGGTGTTCGGTGACAACGTCCGTCAAGGAGGGGGCCAGTGGCGGCCCATAAGGAGGAGCCCACCGGCAACAGCTGAAAAGGGTGGAAGAAAGGGGTCACTAATAGGTGGGTCTCACTATTTTCTTCCTTCATTCCACTGTCATATAGTGCCACTTGGACAAAAATAATATCTGGTTTGGTTTAGAGGTGCAAATCGATTGTTTTGATAGTTGAAAGGTGTCAACTATCCGGTTTTAATGTTTATGGGTGTATTTTAAACAAACATAATACTTAAGAGATGTAAAATGGACTTATCCCTCATGTTTTTGTCATATATTATTCGTGGTTTAAAAGTTAATACGAAAGATGAACTATAATACAAAGATTAAATTAAGTTTTAAAATTTTAAATTATAACCGTGACCGATAAACCAACGAGCAGGGGATGAGGCCAAGTTCTTTCCACCATGGTCCATACACTGGTCCCAGCTCGGTATACGAGTTATTAATACTACGGCTGTACGGGTACATTTGGTACTTGGAAGAGCATGATTCATTTATACAGCAGTAGTACAACCGGGCACGTCAGTTGTTATGTGCCTGCCTGCCTGAGTGTACGTGTCAATCCATTTGGTGCCGCATTGATACACCCATCAAACACGAATAATGCGTTCTCTCTTAAAAAAATCACACGAGTACTGAACAAATCTAATTGAAACAGCCAAAATAACTAGTAAGAAAAAGAAAAAAAAGGAGTCCTTCAGGTCAGGTGACGTCAGGATATTCTATTGCCCTACAGTTATAACCCAACAGCCCAATAGATAAATGACACGGAATGGGCCTTTAACTTGTATCTCCAACTACCGTATGGTCCAACATGAAGCTGTGGACCAGATTGATATATGGTCCATTCCCTACTGCTGTTTTACCTGCAGCGGTTTTGAATTTCTCCGTAGGTATAAAAAACCGAGCAAAATCATATCTGGTTGATAGGGCATTAACCATGAGGTTGACTCAAGTCACCAAACGAGACAAGTTATTTTTAGAAATTTTTTCCTTTTTCTGTTTTCGCCGGCGTCGATTGAGAGATCTCTTCAACAATTTGTCGTTGATCGGCTGAGTTTATTACACAAGATTGAACAAATTAAAAAGGCAGGCATATATAACAAATATGATTATGACTCTCGAATGCATGTCCAATGACGTGTGAATGAAGTGATAAATGAGATCGGTCGATCAGCACCAGACGTGATGTGACGTATGGATGTTCGATCATTTCGTTACAACGATTAATTAAAGCTTAGCCGTAATAGTGGATGATTAGTAGCTGTCTGCATCATCGAAGTAGTGTTATAAAACTGCGAATCACCTGCAGCCTTTAGGCCTGCAATGCATAGTCGATCATTGTGGACCAAAGCCTCCTTTGGTTGCCATCACGTCGATCGTTGGACGTTTGCAAATTAAGATTTGTCGACCGACTGCTGCCTAGCTAGTACTACTACGTACAGATTGGACGTCTATGCACAACATGAAACCAGAGCTACTGGTTTATACGATAAGTCATGAGTAGATTGCGGTAGAAGTAAAGATGCAATGGAGAGACCAGCTAGCTAGCCAGATGAAAAGAAAAAGGGCCGCTGATAAAGGGAAAGGGTCCGGCCCAAAAGTTCACCAAGCAAGCAGTTAGCAAAGGTCTGGCGTGGTCTGCCTGCCCTTCTCCGGACGTTCTTCTCCGAACCCCAATGCCTTCGCTTTTAAGCTTCTTCCTATGCTCCTAGATTGTAACTATAATATAATTATTATGTTGTAATTATTGTAAATATAATTTAATTGCACTGTAACTATATGTAAGTATGTACATTGCTAGTAGCTAATCAGAAAATTATGGTGGATCAGTTGGTAGTATGGCCGCAGTGTGAAAAAGGATGTTCTGGGTTCGATGACCAGCCCTTTGCGCGAGCTTGCGACTCCTTTCTCTCAGCACAACACGAATCTTCAAGTGGCATCAAACGGTTAAATTAAAAAAAATGAATGTTTCAACCGCAAAAAAGCGTCGCTAGTTTTTTTTTAGCAAAACCATTTATAAATTACTCTCTCCGTTTCATCGTTTTGATTTTCCTAGTCAATGATTTTTAGGTTTGATCAAATTTATAAAAAAAATTAGCAACACCTACAACACCAAATTAGTTTCATTAAATGTAACATTGAATATATTTTTGATAATATGTTTGTTTTTTCAAAAATATTGTTATATTTTTTCTATAAATTTAGTCAAAATTAAAAGATTTTGAAAAAAAAAAGTAAAAGCAACTTATATAATATAAAATGGAGGTAGTACTACTCATGCGTTGAAACATGATTATAGTAAAGGCCAAAAGATAAAATAATTCCTATTATCTAACCATCATCTCATATTTGATATAATTTTGTACACGGGATCGAACCGCAATTGACTGGAAGGGTTCCCAGGCACCCGGGTCAAAACAAAATCAGTCCTTGCCACCCTACTTTGACCATGTGTACATCCCCCTCCGACCTATTTGGTGTACCCCCTTATAGCCCAGAAGTCCAGAACGGCAACGAAGACACGATCGGCCCATGAGCAATGTCCTGCGTAGACCAGGCCCATACATGGAAGAGAAAAAACCTTTCCACGCATCGGGGAGGGTTTCTTTTTACGCGATGCCACACGGCGGCAAGTGGCTGTTCGCATCCTTTACCTCCTTTTTCTCGTGGTTGCCGTGCTTCTTCCCCCTTCCCTCTTCCCGGTGAAGGGTGAACCGGTGCCAACACCTTCGGTGATGAGCCCACGAGTCGTGAGACCCTCGTCGCCGCAGTGGTTCGTCTTCTTGCTGTGCACAAGTCCATCGCTCTCACCAGCTGCCATGTAATTTAGATCCAATCGTATTCCTTTCCCTTCAAGATCTTGAACACAACAGGCAAGACCTCAAAATATTTTTTCTGTCTTCTTTTCTTAGCTCTAGTTTTTTTATCAATTAACCAATTTGATATTAATTTGCAAGCAAAGCTATTGAAATTACAACACAGATCCGAATTTATGTTATTGTTGTTAGGATTTATCAGTTTGAAGCAACATTGTTCATCGCTATGACATACTTGGGGCAATGGCGTTATTGTATCGTATTCTGCAACTATTCTCATTTGGCCTCATAGCTATAAATGGCAGGTGGAATATATGGGAGAAAATTCTCAAAAGCAATTCATCATATAACACCAACAATATAATTGTTCACGGTTACCACCCTAATCGATGAGACAGGAAAATATATCTTATCTTCAATTATTATTTCACAGTTATTTGGTTGCAAATTATGATGGTCTTACTCTCTTTTAAGTTATAGGTGATTTGACGCTGATATTATCTCCTTTCATCACATTTCGGTAAGCATTTTTATCACTTCTTTTTTGTTTTTTACATCACCATCACTTAAAGTTGAATGGTTGCCAGTAAAACATGTCATAATTAAGTATTGCTATTTAGAATGATATTACTTGAGCATTTTATATCCCGCCATATACATAGTGAAGTGATGTACCCCCCTCCATTCCTCTCCAGCTTCTTTACTGTTTGTGCATATATATCGAGCTACACCGTTACTCATAGCGATAAATAATTGATACAAATTATTCATATTGTATTTGATTCAATTAGTTGACACTGACATCATACACACACATGATACAGTGAAACCATCGCTACTACTAACATTGAAAATATACAGTACACACTGTAATCGAAAAAATATATATAGGCTTCCTTCTTTTCTCCAACTGCTGTTGGATGAAGCTCCAAATTATCATGGTACATTTTTTAAATTGCTAAACGGTGTGTTTCGTGCGAAAACTTTCAATATAAAAGTTATTCTAAAATATTAGATTAATCTATTTTTCAAGTTTGTAATAATTAAAACTCAATTAATTATATGTTAATACCACCTCGTTTTACATAAAACACTTAATCTTCATCTTTATGTACATTTTAATAAGATTCAAACACCACCATAATACACACTAGTGTGATGAAATCATCACTACTACTAACATTTAAAATATATATAGTACAGAATCTTAACTTCTCCATGATGAGTGTGTGTTAAGCTGTTAAGTGGATGACTTAGATGGTGTTCTTAACTTTACGAAGATAAAGATGGAGCTGAAGATCAAATGTTTTACGTAAAATAAGATGGTATTAATGTATGATTAACTGAGTTTTAATTATTACAAA
Source organism: Oryza officinalis (assembly GCA_008326285.1). Taxonomy (NCBI): domain Eukaryota; kingdom Viridiplantae; phylum Streptophyta; class Magnoliopsida; order Poales; family Poaceae; genus Oryza; species Oryza officinalis. The sequence continues at coordinate 18,025,908 of BDMV01000001.1, read as the reverse complement.
CTTGAAAAATAGATTAATATGATATTTTAGAGCAACTTTCATATAATTTTTTTTACACAAAACGTATCGTTTAGTCGTTTAAAAAACGTGCCACGAGTATCCAAAATTTTATCCCAACTCTTATTGGAGAAACGAACGGTACCTTATAAATGCATTGTGGTGCCGTTGGTGCGCGACGACTGGGTGCGGAAATGTGTCTCCCGCTCTGCGATGACTGATGAAAAAAAGATATCGGCAGCGGTGCAAAGGTCTTGCCACTTTTGTGCGTGCAGCGTCCGTCCACTCTCCCCGGGTGAGACCGACCAACCTGCGGGGAAGCTGCTAGCTAAGCTAGCTAACGCACCGTCCGTCCATTCTCCCCGACCGTCAAACAGACCAAACAGACCGAACAACACAGCGCCGAGCTGCGCGCGCAGCCCACCGTCACACACGGACACACAGTGACACAGGCATGCGCCGATATTCCGGTCCAGGCACCACCACCAACCCCACTACCACTAGCGCCACCTTACTCCGCCCGAAGCCTCAGCTGATCGTTCGGCGATTTCTACCAGTTTTACACGCACCACGGAGTTTGATTGGGGTGGTGGGGGTTGTTGAGCAGGGGCAGCCAGTGCTGGACGGCCGGCCTGTCATTTTTGGCTGCTCCGTAGTACTGTTCTGTTGTCTGTACACTCGCTTCATCAATTTTCTGACTGCGCCCCATGTGCAATGTGTCTTCTGGAAGGGGGATCGTTCGTTCGTATCATGTTGGATCTTTGAGGTGTAAAGAGCTACTGGGAGAGAGAAGATACCTGCAGCTGTGGGAGAAAGATTGGTGCATGCTCCCTGATCTTTTAGTATTGTTACGACGTGGTTATTTCTGGAGGAGAAAAACCTGCTTTTGATCAGTACAACAGAAGGACAACCCATAGCTTCGACAGATCACGGATACAAATTGGGTAGGCAAGTGACAAATTTTGCATGGATACAGTGATTGTTGGCTAGTGTTGACACGCCGCGTCGCGGGCCGACGGCATGTTCAGAGTTCAGACCGACCGTGTTTCAACCACCCATGACTCGTGCTTTAATTTGGCAGTCCCCAGTAACCAAAATATTCTACAAGTACTACCACGGAGTACTACTATACATACATACAATCCCAAAATGGACGGAAGCTGCAAGTGGCAGCTAAGCTAAATACTTAACACAGCACGCGTGTGATGACCGCGGCAATATGCATCAAGCCGTTGCGCGTCCGTCGTCGTGGCAGATCAACCTTTTTTTTTTTTGAGAACTCATGAGCTTTATTGAACACAAAGTTTAAAAACAGAGTACATGAGAGATGATAACTTCTCCCAAAAGGAGATTACAAAGGTTGCCTATCGTGGGGCAACTTGTGAAATAGCAGGCATGAGTATTGTTATGACAAGGGGGTTCAGGAGAGGTATTTGAAGGAGAAGATCTTGCTTTATTGGCTAAGCTATCTGCATGTTTGTTAGCCTCCCTTGGAATCCATCTGATTTCAATTCTTCTACCTGCAGATAAAGCTTGTAATTCAAAAAGTAATGGTCTCAAAGACCAATGTCCTGGTTGAACAAGGAAATCTTGCTGCTGCAAAGTCAAGGCTAAAGTTTTGTTATCGGTCAGAAAAATTACATTTTGCAACTGCAGAGCCAAGCAAATTTTAAAGGCAGAAATCAAGGCTGCAAGTTCAGCAACAAGAGGAGAAAGAAAATTCTTTGAGTGAGCTTTTATAAGGGTAACTGCATAAGAGTAAGGATCATGTATGAAAATTCCAAAGCCTGAAATATTATTTTTCCAAAGAGGCGTCAACATAACGACGAGTACCTGTAGGGATAATCAAATTAATACAAAAAGTTTGTCCAGATTGAGTTGCCTCTGGAGAATCTTATTGTATTTGAAGCATAGTACTGTAGCTTTAAATCATGAAGATAGCTGCATTACATACCTGAAAAGACTCCCAAGTTTTTCCTTTGAAATTATGGTCATTTCTATTGCCCCAATTTTTCAAGTGGCAGATCAACCTATCATCCCAATTAACTATTCCCCCTACTTCTAGCTAACTCTCACCATTTTAAATCTGAATATAACTTATGTTCAGATTTGTAGTTAGAAGTTTATTTTTTATAGAACAGAGAATATACATGCGTTCAGAATTACAGAATGCAGGTCTCTCCTCGGGGCGAACGGTCGGTAGGCGAGGCGGCGACCGATCCGATCCAGCCGCGAGAGCTAGCTGACGACGCCAAGCGACTAACTGAGTTGACGCGCGGGGCCAACGCCGCCGCCCATACAGCGGCCGGCGGAGCGAGAGTACCCGTGCGCATGTGGAAAACGCCGGGGTTGATGAGTCTGATCTAGCGGTGCGTGCACGGGTTGCGGGGCGTCGACACCTCCACGCAGCTTCCGCCTCCGGGTGGCTACTGTACTGATCCCCTGCCGCCGCTGCGTGCTCCCGTCTCGTTCACCGTGCTGGCGTTTCGTCGATCGGGCTTATCCTAATGTAGCCGAGCCGAGCACGGCCGCTTGTACGCGCGCCCCGCCGCTGCACAAGAATCCAACCTAAGGTGGTAGAACGCCCGATGGGGCGGAACGGGATCGACACGTGCTGGTGTTTTTCATTGCTGCCTGCCAGCAGGAGCCCACATGAGTCTGAGACGCAGTAAGGCAATATACACGGCCAGAGTCAATGTGAACGAACGCGGATGGATCTGGAAGGATCCAACTGCCCGGACGGATCGCACGAAGATTGAAGTGCGGAAATGCGTAGTACTGTACGTCGTTCTTCCTATCCTGGCTGACGATGGTTGTTGTACATGTTCACGTGCACGCATGGTACGACGACGATCGGAAAAAAGGCCATCTAGCGTTAGCGTACGCGTCTGCTCTTTGAGAAACTGCTCCTTGGTTTTACTCGTCGAGTCCTCTTCCGTCCAATTCACCATTTCTTTACACAAACATGGAGAGGGAAAAAAACAACTGAGCAATCGTTGAGCATGCAACAGCAGCCGACCACGCCACCTTGCTTTTGCGCTGCCTCCACCAAATTAAGTACCCCCTCCACTCTTCACTCCCACTCCCATCCCCATCACCACCTTCCCCTCCTCTCTGACTCCTCACCATGGCGCTCCACCACCTCTTCCTCCTCCTCCAGCTCCTCCTCGCGGCGACCCTCGCCCTCGCCAATGCCGCCCCGCCCAACGACGAGGGCACCACCATCGTGCTCAAGGACGGCACCACCTGCAAGCTCTGCGCCTCCTGCGACAACCCCTGCAACCCGTCCTACTACCCGCCACCCCCGCCGCCGGTCGTCACCCCCACGCCGCAGTGCCCGCCGCCGCCTTCCTATCCCTCCGGCGGCGGCGGCGGCACCGTCATGTACGCCTCGCCGCCACCTCCCTACAGCGGAGGTGGAGGCGGCACCGGCGGTGGAGGCATCTACTACCCCCCGCCCACCGGTGGTTCCTCCGGTGGAGGCGGCGGCGGCTGGCAACAGGGCGGTGGAGGCGGCGCCTACCCGACACCGCCGCCGCCCAACCCGTTCCTGCCCTACTTCCCATTCTACTACTACAGCCCGCCGCCGCCGCCGTTCTACTCCAGCAGCTCGGCTGTCGCCGGCGTGTCGGCCATTTCGTCATTGGCGGCGGCGGCGTTCACGCTACTCCTCACGGGGCTCCTACTGTGGTGAGAACTCTGAATGGGATAGATCTGTTGAGTTAAACGCTGTTTTTTTACACTAGGGGTAATTTGATTGTGGTTTCTGTAATTTATTTTTTTATTTTTATTTTTTTGCTTCTTCTCTCTTGGTGATTTATGTATCGATCAGGTATAAAAAAAATTGTACCAAACTGTAAAACATGGGCAAGTAATAAGCACCAGTACAGTTGTACTACTACAAATAGATGGATCTGCTGATTAAATTGTTCGTGCCAAAGAAATACTATGTTCACTTTTAATCATCTGCTCATGTGTCGGTAACAATGTGCAGCCACATGTCATTTCAGGTCAGCTTGTCTCTTTACAGATGATATGGCTGTGTTTAGTTCCCAAAATTTTTTTTCAAACTTTTAACTTTTTCGTCACATCAAATGTGTGGACATATGTATGGAGCATCAAATGTGAACGAAAAAAACCAATTGCACAGTTCGACTGTAAATTATGAGATGAATCTTTTGAGCCTAATTATGCCATGATTAGTCATAAATGCTACAGTAATTCACATGTGCTAATGATGACTTAATTAGGCTCAAAAGATTCGTCTCGTAGTTTACAATCGAAATCTGTAATTTATTTTGTTATTAGTTGACGTTTAATACTTCAAATGTGTGTCCGTATATCTAATGTGATGTTTTTGAAAAAAAAAAAAATTGCAACTAAACACGGCCTATTGTTCTGCAATTTTTTACCGGTGATTGCTTTGCATCAGCCATTCAGCCAGCAACTTCTGAACAGATTGTACGCTTGTGCATGCAGTTTCTGATCTGAGCAGCAACTAGTAGTAGTAGTAGTAGTAGGAAACTTGAGTTACAGTACAGCTTTGTATATGCAATAGTCAGAAGGGCCAACACTGTTTCTTCTTTATCTTCTTATTTACGGTTCAATCAAGAAAACTTCGAGTACTAGGAGTACTATCATCATGAGGCCAAAACTCTAGCAAGAAATTGTCAGGGAAAAAATGTGGATGCTGATAAATTTGAACAGCTGACGCAAGAAATCTTTAGTTCTGGAACGCACAATCTAGCTGTAACTCTGCCAGAGGCAAGCATCCAAACGATGGATGTGTTGTGTGCGTACAGCAGTGTGTTTCCTAGAAGCAAGAGAACACCTCTTGCATATGCATCCAGGAACATAAATTATTGCTCTTATCCAGGAAAAGGCGAAGATATAGAGGAAACAACTTGTACAGATCATCGATGATGCCGTGTACACGCAGAACTATATGGAACTTTTTAAAAGGTTTACGTGTATAAATTATAAAACCGAGGAGAAAAATAAAAAATCAGAAAAAAGTTAACTTTATTTATGGCTGGAAGCTCGATGCATCATTTTCAGTTTCGAGTTACCGAAAAGAGACCGTAACTAGAGAAAGTGATAGAGCGCAAGTGAAAAGGTTCAAAAGGATCACACAAAGTGAGCAAAAGTAAGCTTGTGCGGTGTGGGTTCGCTAGAGCGGGGCTTGATTTATTCGGATCTTCTAGGGCTGACAAACATAGCATCCTGCTTTGTTTCTAAAATCATTAACGGTGGACTAAGCTTTTATTAAGAAGTCCAAGGAAAAAAAAAGGGACTTGGCGACATTGTAGGCAGCAGCTTGCAGGCTGAGGAGGTCCAGCACGTTGAACAGTAGCTTTAGATGGATCAAGGCACGCAAGCAGCGCTATCTTTAACGAGATTCACGCCCTCGCCGAGATTGCACGAGTTTGGACGGCGGTTCTCCTCTAAGACACATTGATCTTGGATCTGAATCAGCAGGCTTGGGTGGGTCGTAGCTCTCTCTATACAAAACTATCATGTGAAGGAAACCTTCGATATAAATAGCAGGAATAGTATGTACCTTATATAGCCCTGCATCTCAAAAAAAAAATTGTCTCTTTAAAAAGATAATGGAAGCTTTATTTTAATTCAGTTAATTACATCAAGATGATACCATCAAACTGAGTCACCTTCAGCCTCTGCATAAAATGCACACAGCCAAAAAAACAACTAGAAACATCTCCCAAACACAAAAGTTTGACAGAAACATATATTTTAGTGGTTATCAATCCGTAGACTAGAGCGTTACCCATGCTCCTGGGTAAAAAACTCCTGCGTCACCTGGTCCACCGCAATAGTATCCTGTAGTCCCGGTCTGTGGAGGACAAACAATTGATAAATTGATTCGTTGGCATGAATATCTACAAACTTAAAAATTTATCAGCTCAAATCAAATTCAGGTATAGCACAGAGAATCAAAATCAGGAGATAAAGCAAAGTTAATCATAACTTAACAAAACTGAAGAAAACCTTTATGGCTTCGGACAAACCGAAGAGATATCAAACATCGTTTATTATTTCACTGAGTAATAATCAGCAAGAAAAACGCCTGAACTGAAAAAAAAAAGTCCAATTTATCAGCTAAACTTTGGCTTCGGTCTGAACCTCCTATTAGTTCCTTCCAATCTCAACCTTTGAAAAAAGGACAACTTAAGGTGCTTTCTTTTTAGTACCTGGCAATACATCATAAGACAATCAGGAAAAAAATGTTTTCATGTTGCTAATTGCTATACACTTTTGATGGCTTGCATTGGGTGAGTGTTCACACGCATGCCACCCTCGCGTCACGCCCATGCTAAGTGTGGGAGATGTGCGTGTTTGCCCAATAGACTTTTCAGGTTGCGTTCCTCTAAATTTTGTGTTGTGACATTCATAGTGTGAGCTTACCTTCCCTTCCTTCTTCTCTCCCCCTCCATATTTTCCATGGCCTCCCTCCAACCATTGCAACAATATTCTCAATCACACTGTATGTTGCCTCCTTCCCTCCATTCGCCAACTCTCCTCTTCACCTCTGTTGTCTCCTCTCCTTTATTAATCACCTTTGATCTCGATGCCCCCACTTCACTTGTCTTCTCTATCTTCAATAGTTCACATTGATGTACTAGTCGTTGCCATGCCACAACCACATATTCCTCCACATCCTTCACCAATAACCATACTCATGTTGACAATGCACTCCTCTAGCCTTTTTTTTAACCGGCACCGGTTATACTCTTAAGCTTTAAGTTGTCTCATATAGTGGCCTTCCTAATCTAGTCCTTACTGAATGCAACCTATTACAATACTCTCTACTAGATATGATAGTAGTGTATTATAAAATAAATCCAATCGTTGATTGCAATGGGTATTTTAGACTTTAATTCCAGTAACATACAAAGACAGCATCGTCTCTTCCAGTATTTTCACTTGATGGGTTATTCAGCTCAATTACCGTCCGCCATCTATCTCAAACCCGCCTGCAATAAGCTGGTCGGCCTTTCACGGGCAACGAACTTCTCGAGCGTGGGCGATCGCGTCGATCTTGTCTCGGTGGTACATGCAAATAACACAATAGTTGCAGGAGAGATCAATCTGTAATTAAAAATTAATCTAACAAAAATAACAGATTGGAACGACAAACTGATGATGACAAAGCTGCTGATAACGTGTTGTAAACCAACACGCCTATTAGCGAATCACCGGATCCGTTCCCTGTCCCTCCTAAGGCAGTCGAGGCGTGAGAAGATGTGGAACACCCACATCCTTTTCCTTTGCCTTCAAGAACATTGCAAAAGTAGACAATGAACACAGATGTAGGGTGAAACTCTCTCTTCATTATAGATCTGATCTCGAGTACAAGCCAACCATAGATGTCTCACCCTGTACCTTTATATATAGGAGTCTTAGAAGAAGATAGATTTTATCTTTACTCTGGTTCGGATTGGTCCACAAGAAAGAAATTTATCTTTCCAGAAGATAATATTCCAAAACAAAAATATCCTATTGAAAAGGTGCTAAATTGACATTCATTGCTGCTAGGGTCTGGTTATTTGGCCCAAATCACAATAATGTTTTTCTTCCTTTTGAGATGGAACAAATCCGCAACTGGAAAATCATAATAGGCAGAAGCAAAATTCAAAAGCTATCGTATACTATTCATACGCGCCTCTCTTGAAGGAGAGTGACAATAATGTAGTGCTGGACTGGCTTTGACGCGCCACCAGTGTCTGGTTGATCGATTGGCCCAAATCAACACCTCCCTTCTCTTGCCCAGAAGGAGCAAATTCTCACAGCTCAAAGCGCATAGAAGAAGGCCTACGGGCTACGGCCTGCGGCCTGCCAACTTGTGGCTGCAGTGCAGCACAGGCACATCTTTGCGCCCGGTAGGGCCCGTCGCAAGGCTCAATCGCTGTAGCTTACTTCCTCCGTAAAATAAAAACTCAACCTAAACAAAAAAAGACATAACCTATAACGAATTTGAACATAAGCATGTCCAGATTCGTTATATTAGGTTATATTATATTCTTATCTAAGTTGTTTTTTTGAACGAAGAAGATACGTGTTTGACAAAATATTACATCACCACTAGACACTGCGTTGACAGGCTCTAAGAGCTAGCGAGTACAATAGTCCGACCAGGACAAAGTAAACCACGTCACCTATAAGAGCAAGGACAATAGTGGGCTATAAATCAACTATAAACTTATGTGAAAGAAAGAGACAAACAAAAAATGAGAGGTGTTGGCTCTCATGCAAGAACTAGCTATACACTTGCTTCAAGATATATGCATTACTTCATAGCGAGAGAAAAAAAGTAAAGCTGACCTTATAGCTAACATATTATACATATTAACTCTAATATGAACAAATAGTTACCTGTCAACTTTACTATTAAACTTTCTCTAAGAGAAGGTTTAATAGTAGAGTAAGCACCGACTCCGATTTATATTCATGTCATGTAGCATCTTTAATTTATTTTAAGGAATCATTTTTCTTGGGACCACTAAGTTTGCTCTTTTGGATCATATTGCAATGACTGACATGCAACAATTTAGAAATTAATAGAGATTGGAGAATTGGTTTACTCTCTTTTGTCTCATAAAAAATCAACATACAACAGGATATGACGTTTTTTATTATAATAAATTTAAATAGGCCTTTGTATAGGTTTATTGTACTGAAAAATGTAGGTGGCTGCGCTTGGCCGGCTCTCATACGCCCACTTCCCTCTCTCTCCAGCACTCTCTCTCTTCCACGTAGAGACATAGCATGCATAGGTTAAGGCATGCGCGAATGCGGGACAGGAAGCTTAAAATAAAATTATTTTAGTGTGATGCAAAATCGGTGGGGCCTAGTAGTTTAATGTTATATATACAAGCTACAAAGACAACAAAAAATGAGTTGAATGAAATTGGAGCTAGCCGTCTACTACCCTTGATCTAATTTTTTCTCCTAATTAGCTAGCATGTAAGCGAAACAAAACTGTACAATTAATTTCGTGTTACCTGAAATGGAGATGACATGCATTTTCTAAAAAAAGAACATTGAAATCACTGACGATATCTTTCACTTGGGGAACTATGGTTGAGAACCGAAGAAGATTATCGAGCGTTGTCCGTTCTTTTCGGATTAAAATACAGATTTTATCTTCATCTTTATTTACACGTTTTTTAATTTGCTAAACAGTGTATTTTATACGAAAATATTTTATATATAATTTGCTTTAAAATATTACTTCCTCTATTCCGTAATGTAAGGTATGGTCAAACTCGGCACGGTTTCCAAAACTAATTTTTGACTTATAATTTCTCATATACTATAAAATTTATAGCAACAAAATTATAACAATATAAAAGTGTATTAAAATATCAATCCAATGATATTATTTTTAGCAAATAAAATTTAATTTATATTATATTAATCGTTAATCAAATATTTTTAAAGTTAAATCTTGAAATACATGCGTGTACGTCTTACATTATGAAATGGAGGGAATATATAAATCTATTTTTTTAAAACAATTAAAACTCAATTATTTCTGTACTAATAACTTCTTTGTTTTATGCGTTATTACTCTATCTTCATCTTTATATATAGTCAAACAGGGCCATATGTATATGAGGTGAAGAACTTAGACCGTTTCGATTGCGCAGAAAAGACATGTCGGGGTCTTGGAGAACAAGCTAGCTACTCCGTACAAGAAAGTGTGGGCCAACTTTTGTACCACGGCGGCCAATATAAAAAATAACGTTCATAGCGGGCACTATAACGGTAGCGGTTCCCTATCGCTACCGCTATGTTATTTGAACTTAACGGGCCACTATAGCGGCTCTGCTATAGCGTGAGCCTATTTTATATGACCGCTAACACATAACAAATGACGAGTTTGTTAGTTGTTTTGTCTTTCAAAACATTGTATCCTTGTGAGTCGTAACATCTAATGAGAAAAATATCATGTTTGCTTTGTAATTTAATTTAAGTTGAAGCAAGACATCAATTTTTCGAGTGCTACTAATTCTCTACTTATCCTCATAGGTCATATATATATATATATATATATATATATATATATATATATATATATATATATATATATATATTGATCTATCACTAATTTGTTTCTCAGTTATTTTGTTAATGTTTTATAAAGTTATTATCCATGATATATACACTTAAATATGTGTGATAATTAAATATCGCTATTGAAATTTAACGTCTGTTATTCGTTATCTGTGATCCACTACCGATCCGCACTATACGTTATTTATTAGCTTGACGGCAGCAGGAACCTGCTGCAGCTGCAGCTAGGTAAAGCTTTCTCTTCTTTTTTATTTTTGGTTTTATCTTCACCAAGTGCTTGTAAATATTCATCTTTTTTGGTGAGATCTCCCCCAGCCAATGGGGATGAAGAGCTAGTAAGCCACTTCACTTCACTTACAAAAGGAATTCTCACTCGAGCTAGTGTCACTTCCGGTCGGTGCAGGCAAGCAAAAACGTGCATAATTCCCTGCAGTTCAAGGCAAGGGCCGCTAGATAGCTGAAATTCTGCCGTCGATCGCTGCACGCACGTACGCAGGATTCCTGGCTCTAGTAACTCGTTCATATAAGTGGACATGCTGAGGTATGAACTTTCGGTCGCCTCCAACGGCGTGCGATCGAGTTATTACTTTGCGGACCCTCACATCATCCTCTCGTAAGGGTATAAATGGTAACGAAAATTTCCGACCGTCCAACGTTTGTTTTCGACTTTCACTATAAAAAATGATTTTTTAGGCGAGGAGCCCTGTAGGTTGCATGCAAACAGTAGCTGGTCGCGTCTGCAAAAATCGACTTTTATTTTTGCATACGGCTCTTTAAAAGGTCCGCATGTAAAAATCGATTTTCGTAGACGGGCCTCTTAAAGGGCCACATGCAAAAATAAGTTTATTTTCACACACAGTCCTCTTAAGGGGCTGCATGCGAAAATAGATTTTTATATGCGGGTCTTTTAAGTAATCCGCATGCGAAAATACCCTCTTTTTTCTTCACATATTTTTTCTCTCCTCCTCTCTCTTTTTCCTCTCAACATTTCAAATTTTTCACCTCCTCCCCCCTCTCTCTCTTCCTCTCCTCTATCTCTTTCTCTCCTCTCCTCTCTCTCTTTCTCTCCTCACCGAGCTGGAGTGGGCGGCGCCGGGCGCCGCCGGATGGCATCGCCCCACGTGGATCCAACGGCCCTCAATCTCGTGCGATGGTGGTGGAGGGCGTTCTCGTGCGACGGCGGTAGAGGGCGAGGGCGGCGGGCATGGACATCGACGGTGGTGGCGAGAGAGGTCCACGGGGGGGGGGGGGGGGGGCGGGCGTGGGTGACGACCCTCCCCGCTCGGATCCGACGGCGGCAGCTCTCCCCCTCTCGGATCTGGCGGCAACGGCCCTCCCTCGCTCGGATCCGGCGGCCGCCGCCCTTCCCTACGAGGATCCATTGGAGGCGACGATGGGAGGAGGACAACGCCAGCGACGGCGGTGGTGACAGGAGAACGATGCTGATGATGGCGACGGCTGGAGGATGAGGACAATTGCGGCAGCGACTGGAGGACGAGGACGACGGCAGCTGCGGTAGAGAGGATTTTAGTGTTCGGAACATTTTCTGTTTTTTGGAAATTTTATTTTTTTTCATGATTTTTTTCTTTTCTCATGCGGTTACGTTGGCTGCATGCAAAAATCCCGATTTTTGCAGACCTTTGGGTGCATGTAAAAATCGATTTTGGCCGTATGAAAAAAAAATCGAATCTGTAGTAGTTTTGCTATCAGCCGATCCATATGAAAATGGTAATCGACCGAAACAAAAAGGAAATGATAAAAATATATGAAAATGGAAATGGTTTTGCTATTATACCGATCATTTCCGTGTTTATCGTATTCTTATGAAAATTACTGTTTCTTATAATATGGTAAATACCGTATTTCTAAATATGTCGATATTTATTGGACATGTCTCTACTTGACCTATAATTTAGAGACTGATTAACTCTTCAATCAAATTCCTAATTTGAGTGCGTATTTATAATTTATATAGTATAAGCTTGAACTTATTTATGCGTATTACGTAGTTATGCAAAGTTAAATATATATTTTTATAATTCTATGTATTTTATTTGTTATCGGTTTCTTATCTATATCGACATGTTTTCATTTATATGGTTCTGCTTTTGGTTTTTTGATATTTTCGATATCGTTTTTGTTTTGAACTTTATCGTTTTCGATTTTGTTTTTGAGAAAAATATGTATTAAAATGGTTGAGGTTGTTTTTGATTGTTTCCAACCGTTTTCAACTCTGTCCTCTCATCTCGATTGGGTTAGATTCTGTGATTTTTTTACTAGTGACGTACAAAAAATGGGCACGTGTGGTTGCTAGCTAAAGTGCTAAGCGTATGCATGTCTCCCGCACATGCGCAATTAATTCGCAGACGATTGCATCATGTAACACGCGGAAAGCATTGGGTTTGAACTGATGCGTATGTTCATACGTTCATTAATTGTTCAGCATGCATTCCTCTGTTTTTTTTTTCGAAAAATCATTCCTCAGATAGTCAGATTGAGTAGCAAATGCAGCCACAACCACCTGCAGATTGACTGATATTTACCACCACCACCTGCGGAGTGAAGTTGGTTTCTTTTGAATGGAAGGAACGGAGGGAGTATTTTTTTTTACTGCAACTCTGTTAAGTGTGCCAGCTTAGACATTGAGTAATAATTAGTGGGGCTGATACATGAATGCAAGAACCAGACGATAACAGCAGACATTTCTTTTAGGATTTTAGGACAATTGCTTATTTGAACTTGTTTTGTTTTAAAATCTAACAATCAATTTTATTTTATTTTTTTAGTTTGTTTATTTGACCCTGTTTTTTAAAAACAAACCTACTATCTGACCCTATTCCGTTAAGGTGAGTTAACGGTGTTAAGTTAGGGATAAATAGTCCATTTTGTTTTTGTTTATTAGACCCTGTTATATATTGCTTGTTTGATCCTATTATGTTATACCGTGTATATGTTCGAATATTTTGACATATTTGTAATAATTTTTACATTTGTTTCACATCGAAGACATGTTTGACAGATTTGCCATAAATTTGACAAATTTGAATCATTTTGACAAATTTGACTTTAATTTGACATAATTTTGACAAAATAAATTGAACAAAATATGACACAATAAAAAATTTGACACAATCATGGCAGATTTTGTACAAAATTTCGACAGCATAACATCTTATTTTTTGGATCCCAAATTACATTCAATGAAGCGTAAACATAGATATAGCCAAATCCAGCGAGTTCATATCCAAGCATGTAATAACATACATCAGTCCAACATAAGCACATCAATAGGGCCAACAAAAGCATACAACCAAGTCCAACAAAGGTGCACCATCAGGTCCAACATCACACATACAGGCACACCATCAAGTCCAACATCACATAAACATGCACAAAATAGTAGGCGCCTATTACATGATCAACCAAATAACACACAACCAGCCAAACAAAGCAGCTAGCCTCCCTCTAGCTCTTTCCCTAACCCTGCCACCTCCACCTCCACCACTATCACCTCCAGCTCTTCCCCTACCCCTACCCCTGCCACCTCCACCTCCACCTCTACCTCCACCTCCACCATAACCATCACCAGCACCACCACTTGAGCTAAACCATGAACTTGCCCTCTCTCCAGCTCTTTCCCTTCCCCTTCTCCTACCCCTGCCACCTGCACATCTACTGATTCATCACCTAGAGAAGAGAATAGAGGGAGATTACCTTTTCATGGTGGGAATCCCTTCCATGCTAGCAGCTCGGGTTGAGGGAGCAAAGGGTCAAGGTCGACGGAAGCCGCTATCTCCGCGCACCGGCCCTCCCACCGTTGCCGCGTGCTGCAGCCACCGCAGTCCCCGACGGCGTGCACAGCTCCACCATGCGCCGCCGCCGCCGCCGCAGGGGAACCGCCGCCGCCGTCACAGAGGCTCGGCGCTGCTGCCGCCACTCCCTTCCTCCGCGAGCCGACACCGGCGCGGATCCCTCTGTTCGCTTCCCGCCGTCGCCGCTCCTTCCCTTCACGAGTGGCCGCCGGCGCAGATCCCCTCCGCGCGCATCCCGCCGCCGCCGCCCCCTACCTCCACGGCATGGATCCCCTCCGCGCGCTTCCCTTTGTCGTCGCCCGCTACCTCCACGGGCCGTCGCAGCCGCTGCAACTCGCCAGCATGAGAGAGAGAGACGTGTGGATAGGGTTAGGGATGGATAGGGTTTCCTCGAGGGTATTATGGGCATTACGAATTTTAATTATATTTCTTTTTTTTAAAAATCAAACCTTAACGGTGTAATGGAAACAGGGTCAGACGGGAGGTTCGTTTTTGAAAAGTAGGGTCAAATAAGCAAACTAAAAAAAATAGGGTCAAATTGGTAGTTAGACTTCAAAGTAGGGTCAAATAAACAATTGTCCCTTTCTTTTAACACACAGGACATACGCATACGCTCAAATAAACACATACTCATCCTTATAAAGATGCACACACACTCTATGTATATAAGCACATTCGAAAACTAGTACAACATATCTTGAGATTTACGATGTCACCACAAATATCTCTCATTGCCGTCGACAGGTATGTCGTCTGACGGAGCGTGAAACTCCTCACCGGGAGACCGCGCGGGCCCCCCTTTGCCGGTTCGGCCGGGGGCGCTAAGTGAGGTTCTTCGCCCTCGATCTAAAGAATGTCAGCGAGAGTGGAAACACGCAAGACGCGGGCGACGTAGACAGGTTCGGGCCGCTGAGAAACGTAACACCCTACTCCTGTGTTCTGGTGGATCTCAGGGTCTCAAACAATACAAAGGGAATTCTATCTCTCCAACGTATCCGCCGGAGCCCCCCCTTTCTTTCCTAGGCCTGGGCCTCCTTTTATCCGATCAGGGGTCACCACATGGGCCTCAAGTTGCCTAAGAAAAGAAACATTCTTTTTACAAACAGGGCTAATCTACAGCCGGAAGTGACTTCTGACAAGCATGGTGCACGCCTTCTGCCCCGCTCGCCAGCTCTCCCGGTGGACGCCCGCTTCAACCTTCATTCAATGGTCGGCGACTTTCTTGCCACGCCTGCGCTGAAATCTGGATTGGATCTGACCGGGGCTGACATACCAACTCCAGGAGTTAGCACGCCGGCTCCGGCTAGGGACGAGAGCCAGGAGGCTCTCATCATTCCGACGGGACGGGGCGAGGCGCGCCATCGGCCGCCTGTCGCCACCTAACCCGCGATCTGACCGGTCTGTGACCGGTCACACACCGCGATCGGTCACGGACCGGATAAGCGAGCGCTGCGCCGCATTAAATGCGGCGTAGTGCGCTCGCCTGATCCGCCATAAATACGGTTAGGTGAGCCCTGCTGTGCTCACCTAACCCACACACGTGGCGCCAAAATCACAGGGGGTCGGGGCGCCCCAGCCCTCGGGGCCGGAACAGGGGCGGCCCGACCCCTCGGGGAGACAGAGGAAGGGGTGGCCACGTCACCCTCGGGCCCGACCCCCCCGAGGGGGTCGGGACACGTGGGGGACCGCGGCTACCCAAGCCTCTAGTCACGACACCCCCGGTCCCATGTCACCGACAGTAGCCCCCGGCGTTATGCCAGGGCGACCGCCCCCCTTTAGGGAAACGCTCGGGCGTGACGCCACTCCTCAGGCCCGGTGACGGATGGGGCCGGTCCCTACAGGCGGGCAGGAACCCAACAGTCGCGAATCGCGCGTACCGGTAAGAGAAAACCGACCGACGATAATGAGCGGCCTCTTCAAGACCGCTGCATTACTCGAGCAGCGCGGGAATCGGGACGTGCCGGTTCGTTTCGCCTGGGGATATGATGATGGCGTTCTTCACGGTCGGCGAGCGCAGTTAATGCGCGCATTATCTGCCCCATTTCAACCGCCACGTCCGCACGTCTGCCGCGTGCGCCGCAAACGGGCGAGTGGGGTTAGTGGAGGCGTGGGAGCGAGAAACGAGGGGGCAAGGTAGTGGGCGCGGGAAGCGAGGAGCCGGGCATAGCGTTGGCAAGGGTATAAAGACGCCGAGGAAGGGATTTGTTTCCTTCCTCTCTCCATTTTCCCCTTTGCCTTCGCCTCTCGTGCCCTAGCTCTTCGTTTCCTGTGCCCTACTCTCGCCAGACGCGCTCGCTCTCAAGCTCCTCCTCCGCCGGCGTCATGGCACGGGGCTCCGCACCGCTCGACGGTAGCGTGCTGCCGCCTTCCCGCATTACAAGCGAGAGGCAGGCCGGGCTGCCGCGCCGATTCATGCCGGAATCTGCCACCGGCCGGGAGGTGGTCACGCTGGGCGAGGGACGCCCGGCGCCAGACTACCCGGGGCGGTCCGTCTTCTTCCTTTCTTTCGCAATGGCGGGGCTGGTCCCGCCATTCTCTATTTTCTTCATGGATATTCTGGAGTTTTATGATCTCCAGATGGCGCACCTCACCCCCAACGCGATAATGACGTTGGCCATCTTCGCACACCTGTGCGAGATGTTTATCGGGGTGCGCCCATCTCTCCGGCTGTTCCGGTGGTTCTTCACCGTGCAGCCGGTGTCGCCGCCGACGGCAGTCGGTGGCTGCTACTTCCAGCCGCGGGGGCAGGTGCTGAACCGCTACATTCCCTGCGTCCTCCGCAAGAAGTGGGACGACTGGAAGAGCGACTGGTTCTACACCCCCCTCGCCGACGAAGCGCGCCTCCGACTCCCGAGCCAGCCCCCGGCGCAGGCCTCCAGCTGGCGGGCGGCGGTGGATCTGGGGGACGGCTACGACGCCGTTCTTGACCGCCTGGCGGGTCTGCGATCCCAAGGGCTCACGGGGGCCATGGTGTTCGGCGACTACCTTCGTCGCCGGATCGCGCCGCTCCAGCGGCGCGCCCGAGGCGCCTGGGAGTACACCGGGCCCGAGGACCACGTGAGGACCCACCTGGGGCGAAAATGGGACTGGGACCCCGAGGACTTCAGGATGGTGGTCCAACGGGTGCTGAATCTCAGCTCCGTGGAGGCATCCCTCATCCCCCAAGGGGTCCTCCCCCTCTGCTGCGACCCAGAGCGCGCCAACATCCTGGCCATCATGCAGGTGGTCGGGGCGTCGGGGGAACGGGCCCCCCGAGGCCACGATGGCGCGGGCGGGAGCCGCAGGGGGGAACAATCTACCCCGGGAGGGGGTCGTGCTTCTGGGCCCCGCGACGGGGGCCCGGGGGGCAGCCGCCCCGCCGACGCCAGGGGGAAGAGGAAGCAGGGAGGTACTCCTCCCCCATCTCCTCCCCGAGGGGGCGGGGCGGTGCGTGCCAGCAGCAGGCGCCCAGAGGGTGCCGTGCCGGCGCCGCAGCCCGAGGGGGAGCGAAGGAAGAAACGGCTCCGCAAGATGGGGGAGAGCGAGCCATGCCGGGGGAGCCTCATCTCGCCCCCGAGGTGGTCGTTCAGCCGACCTCCCCGCAGGTTCGTTCCCACGCCCACTGCGGCCGTATCTACTCCCCAAGGCGAGTTTTTACTCACCCGCTTCTTTTTGTCTTTGGTTTTTCTTCTGCCTCAGCGAGATCCCGTCACGCCCCCCACGCCATTCCAAGTCCGGCCGGTCCGAGGCCGAGGAGACGGTGACCGCGGAGGCCCGGAGGCGAGAGGCTGACCGACGGGAAGCCGCGGACCGCCTCCGGGAAGCCGAGGAGGCCGCCCGGGAGGCCGCCCGGGTTCGCCAGGCCGAGGAGGCCGCTCGGGAGGAGGCCAGACTCCGCCGGGCCGAGGAGTCCGCCCGGGAGGCAGAGGCGGCGGGTGCACGCCGGGCAGCCTGCCAAGCCCCCGACCCGACTCCGCCCGAGACCATGACGACCCCCGAGGCCACCCACAACGAGGCCGCGGGCGCGCCGCCCGGGCCTGACGCCCCGGGCGACGCGCGGGACGAGCCAGCTTCGGGGGGCGCCCCCGAGGCCAGCACGCCGATCGGCGGGCCGAGCCGCGCGGCACCCACACCGAGGCGGCTCTCCCCTTTGCCTTCCGCTACCCCGCTGAGCGCGGAGCCCCTCCTGCAGGCCCTGGCCACCGCGAACAGCACGGTGCTGGACGGGCTAAGTGCCCAGATGGAGGCCCTGCAGGCGGAGCGGGCGGAGCTCGACGCGGCGTGGGCGCGCGTCGAGGAGGGGCGGCGCTCGGTGGAGGCCATGGTGGAGACGGGCCGCAAGGCCTACCGCCAGCACGCCAAACAGCTCGAGGCCCGTCGTAGGGACCTGGCGGAGATCGCCAGGGAGGTAGAGGAGGAGCGGGAGACCGCCCTCATCGCCACCGCCGTGCTCGACGAGGCGCGGGACGACCTCCGCCTCCAATACGGGACCCGGGCGGCGGAGCTAGAGGAGAAGCTCGACGCCGCCCGGGGAGTCCTCGACGCCGCCGCTGCCCGGGAGCGGTGGGCGGCGGAGAACGAGGCGGCGTCCCGTCAGCGGGAAGAGGCCCTTGAGGCTCGCGTCGCGGCGCTGGAGGAGCGCGCCCGCGCCCTGGACGCGAAGGAGGGCGCCCTAGCGGACCGCGAGGCCGCCGTCGCCACCCGGGAGGCAACACTGGCGGCGCACGAGGCCGCCTCCGCCGAGGAGGAGTCCGCACTCCGCCTCCGCGAGGATGCGCTCGCCGAGCGGGGGCGAGCTCTCGAGGAGGCCGAGGCCGCGGCGCAGCGGCTGGCGGACAGCCTGTTCCTCCGCGAGGCGGCGCGGGAGGAGCAGGCGCGCCGCAATCTGGAAGGCGCCCGCGCCGAGAGGGCCGCGCTGGACCAGCGGGCCGCTGAGCTCGAGGCGCGGGCGAAGGAGCTGGACGCGAGAGCGCACAGCGGCGGGGCGGCCGCGGGCCACGACGACCTAGCCGCCCGCCTCGCAGCCGCCGAACACACCGTCGCCGAGCTGCAGGGCGCGCTGGACTCGTCCGCCGGGGAGGTCGAGGCCCTCCGCCTGGCGTGCGAGGTGGGGCCCGGCATGCTTCGGGACGCCGTCTCGCGTCTAGACCGCGCCGGGCGGCAGGCGGGCCTCTGGGGCGGGCGGTACGCGAAGTACGCCGCCAACCAGGGGGGCCTCGCCCAGCGCCTCTCGGAGATGGCCGGGGTCCTCGAACGGCTCCCCGAGGAGCTCGAGGAGACGATCAAGTCATCCTCGAGGGACCTCGCCCGGGGGGCGGTGGAGCTCGTACTGGCGAGCTACCAGGCCAGGGACCCTGACTTCTCCCCGTGGGCAGCGCTGGAAGAGTTCCCTCCCGGAACCGAGGACGGCGCGCGCGCGCAGGTCCGGGACGCCGCCGACCACATCGTCCACAGCTTCGAGGGTACGGCCCCTCGGCTCGCGTTCGCCCTCGACTCCGAGGAGGAGGACGGCGACGACGGTGCGGACGACAGCGACGGCGAGGCCGGCGGCCCGGGTGCGTCGGAGTGAGCCCCCAAGCCCCCGCCGATCTTAAATTTTACCTTCTTCTTCCGAGGCCTTCAAGCCCCCTGCTTGTATAGACTGGTTTAATCTGCAATCAAATAAAGAGGAAATTTCTATGTCAGTTATGTTTGTTGTGCGTATAAGACGAGGATGGTCTGTGCCGCGGTCCTTCTGAGTCTTGGCTTGAGCAAGGGCTCGTGCCCAGGTCCCAGCCTCAAACGGCGCGGGTCGGGGCTAGTGCCTGGGGAGATCCGCGTGTCGAGACTGGCCAGGCCGGGAGCGCGGTGACCGAGGGTTAGGAGGACCCGATTGTGGGCCTTTGCCGATTCCCCCCCGGAGTTCACCACGCCCCGGGGCACGGCTCGGTTCTGGGCCCCGTTTGGCGGTTTTAGCCGGCCCGGGCCACCGAGGGCAGGGCCGAGCACGAGCGTACTAACTCAAGCCGAGATTCTTCAAAAGGAAGCGACGGCACAGACACGGTCCTCTGGAAATCGAAAGTGCTTTTATTGAAATACGGAAGAGAAAAAAGATAAGTATGTGCATGTGGTAGCCCCCGGCCAACCCTGCACGCCCGGGGGGGGTGCGGGGTTGGCCCGAGCCCGAGACATGACACCCGACCCCCATCAGGGGTAGAAGCGACGAAGATGCTCGATGTTCCACGGGTTAGGCAGCTCTGTGCCGTCGCCCGTGGCCAACCGAACCGAGCCCGGCCGGGGGACGCCGATCACTCGATACGGACCCTCCCACATTGGTGAGAGCTTGCTCAGTCCAGCACGCGTTTGGACGCGGCGTAGGACGAGGTCGTCGACGCAGAGTGATCGGGCCCGGACGTGGCGCTGATGGTAGCGCCGCAGGCTCTGCTGGTAGCGCGCGGCTCGAAGGGCCGCGCGCCGCCTTCGCTCTTCCAGGTAGTCGAGGTCGTCTCGGCGAAGCTGATCTTGATCAGCCTCGCAATACATGGTGGCCCGAGGGGACCTCAGTGTGAGCTCAGATGGGAGGACCGCTTCCGCGCCGTAGACGAGGAAGAAAGGCGTTTCCCCGGTTGCTCGGCTTGGCGTGGTTCGGTTCGCCCAGAGCACCGCTGGCAGCTCCTCGATCCACGAATCGCCGTGCTTCTTGAGGACGTTGAAGGTCTTGGTTTTGAGGCCCTTGAGGATTTCCGCGTTGGCGCGCTCCACC
The DNA here is from genome assembly GCA_008326285.1 of Oryza officinalis. Lineage (NCBI taxonomy): Eukaryota > Viridiplantae > Streptophyta > Magnoliopsida > Poales > Poaceae > Oryza > Oryza officinalis. Next base: position 18,005,280 of record BDMV01000001.1, on the reverse strand, counting down.
TGGCCGTTGCTTCTGGGGTGGGCGGGTGAGGCGAAGCAGAGTTTGATACCCATGTCTTCGCAGTAGTCGCCGAAGAGCTCACTAGTGAACTGGGTGCCGTTATCCGTAATGATACGGTTAGGTACCCCGAACCGAGCAGTGATGCCCCTGATGAACTTAAGGGCGGAGTGCTTATCGATCTTGATGACCGGATAAGCCTCGGGCCACTTAGTGAACTTGTCGACAGCGACATACAGATACTCGAACCCGCCCGGGGCCCGCCTGAACGGTCCCAGGATATCGAGCCCCCAGACAGCAAATGGCCACGAAAGAGGTATGGTCTGCAGGGCCTGGGCCGGCTGATGCGTTTGCTTGGCGTGGAACTGGCACGCCCTGCACCGCCGGACCAGGTCGACCGCATCGGTGAGAGCCGTCGGCCAATAGAAACCCTGGCGAAAGGCCTTGCCAACCAAGGTGCGCGAGGCGGAGTGGGCTCCGCACTCGCCTTCATGGACATCGGCGAGAAGCTCGACGCCTTGTTCCCGAGGAATGCACTTCAGGAGGACTCCGTTAGCCCCGCGCCGATAGAGGGTCCCTTCCACCAGCACGTAGCGCTTGGAGATGCGACGGACGCGTTCACTCCCTTCGCGGTCCTCGGGTAGAGTCTTATCTGCGAGATACGCCTGGATCTCAGTGATCCAAGCAATCAATCTAGGGGAGCTGGGAGCGCTCCCCTCGGGTCCCGAGGCCTGGACTCCGACGGGCCTCGGGGGCCGTTCAGGCGCGTCCGTCTCCCCTAGGGGGTCGGGTCGCGCCGACGGCTGGGCAAGCCTTTCTTCAAAGGCGCCCGGTGGGGTCTGGGCTCGCGAGGAAGCGAGCCTTGAGAGTTCGTCGGCGACCGCGTTATCCCGCCTGGGCACGTGCCGAAGCTCTATCCCGTCGAAATGGCGCTCCATACGCCGCACCTGGCGGACGTAGGCGTCCATCTGCGGGTCAGAGCACTGGTACTCCTTACGGACCTGGTTAACGACCAACTGGGAGTCGCCTAACACCAGGAGGCGGCGGATCCCCAGTCCAGCCGCCACTCTGAGTCCCGCAAGGAGTCCCTCGTACTCCGCCATATTGTTGGTCGCCCGAAAGTCGAGGCGGACCAGGTATCTGAGGACGTCTCCGCTCGGCGAGGTCAAAGTGACCCCCGCACCGGCGCCCTGAAGAGACAGGGAGCCGTCGAACTGCATCACCCAGTAGGCGGTGTGAGGCAGCTGCGAGGGGCCCGGGCTGGCCTCGGGGGCGGAGACGGGCTCGGGAGCTGGGGTCCACTCCGCGACAAAGTCGGCGAGGGCCTGGCTCTTGATCGCGTGGCGTGGTTCGAAGCGCAAATCGAATTCAGAGAGTTCGATTGCCCATCTCACCACCCGTCCAGTACCCTCTCGGTTATGCAAGATTTGGCCGAGGGGGTAAGACGTAACCACCGTGACCCGATGCGCCTGGAAATAATGGCGCAACTTCCTCGAAGCCATCAGAATAGCGTAAAGCATCTTCTGGGCCTGAGGGTATCGGGTCTTGGCGTCCCGGAGGGCCTCGCTAACGAAGTAGACGGGCCGCTGCACCTTTCGGCGGGGCCTATCCTCTTTGCCAGGGGCCGCGTCTCCAGGGCGCTCTTCGTCCGAGAGGCCGTGTGGGGCGCACTCGGCTTCTGTGCCGACGACCTCGGGGTCGGAGGGCGACAGGCGCGGCCTTCCCGCAGTGGCCCCGGGGCCATCCTGGGGGTCGGGGGCGCCTGGCACCGTCAGACAAGCAGGCGGAGGGCCAGCTCCGGCCGTCGGGGGCCTTAGGCCGCCGTTCGGCTCGGGGGCCTCTCCTCCCTGCTCTCTCCCGGGTCGAGCCGACACAGGGTGGGGGGGCGCGGAGTGAGGGTTGTCCTCGTCACGCTCCACGACCAACGCCGCGCTGACCACCTGCGGGGTTGCCGCCAGGTAGAGTAGCAACGGCTCATCTGGCTCCGGGGCGACCAGGACTGGGGGAGAACTGAGGTACGCCTTCAACTGAGTGAAGGCGCGCTCAGCCTCCTCCGTCCAGGTAAACGGCCCGGAGCGCTTGAGGAGCTTAAATAGGGGTAGCGCCTTCTCTCCCAGCCTCGATATGAACCGACTTAGGGCGGCCATGCAGCCGGTGACGCACTGCACGTCCCTAAGCTTGCTGGGGGGGCGCATCCGCTCTATAGCTCGTATCTTCTCGGGGTTGGCCTCGATGCCTCGGGCAGAGATCAAGAACCCGAGAAGTTTGCCCGCAGGCACGCCGAACACGCACTTATCGGGGTTCAGCTTTATGCGGGCGGAGCGGAGACTTTCGAAAGTTTCCGCTAAATCCGAGAGCAAGGTCTCTTGGTTGCGTGTCTTCACAACCAAGTCATCAACATAGGCCTCAACATTGCGTCCTATCTGGCTACCCAAGGAAATTCGAGTAGTACGCTGAAAAGTAGGACCTGCATTCTTTAACCCGAAAGGCATTGTCGTATAACAATAGGTTCCTATGGGGGTAATGAATGCAGTTTTCTCCTCATCCTCCCTAGCCATGCGAATCTGATGATAACCAGAGTATGCATCTAGAAAACACAAAAGGTCGCACCCCGCGGTGGAGTCGACAATCTGATCTATGCGTGGCAGGGGGTAAGGGTCCTTAGGACATGCCTTGTTGAGGTCGGTGTAGTCGATGCACATCCGAAGCTTGCCGTTCGCCTTGGGGACGACGACCGGGTTCGCCAGCCACTCCGGATGGATGACCTCACGGATGAATCCAGCCTCCAGAAGTCGCGCCACCTCCTCGCGGATGAAGGCTTGACGTTCCGGGGCCTGCCGCCGCACTTTCTGCCGGACCGGCCTTGCGCCCGGCCGCACGGCGAGACGATGCTCAATCACCTCCCTGGGGACCCCGGGCATGTCCGCCGGTCTCCAGGCGAAGACGTCGGCGTTTGCCCGCAGGAAGGAGACGAGCGCGTCTTCCTATTTGTCGTCCAAAAGACCACCGATCCGGGTGGTCTCGGACGGGCCGTCGCCCAGGGCAACCTCCTTGACCGGGACCTCGTCGCTCGTGACCATCCGCTGCCTTGGGGCGGGCGGGACGGAGGTGCTGGGCCTCTCGTCACCGTCCGCGGGCTTGGATGCCGCGGCGAGGTGGTCCGCGCGCTGCTCCATACAAGCAAGCGCGACTTTGAGGTCGCCATGGACGGTGATGGGGCCACCGGGGCCCGGCATCTTCATCTGGAGATAGGCGTAGTGGACCGCCGCCATGAACTTCACCAACGCGGGCCTCCCCAGGACCGCGTTGTAGGGCAGACTGAGGTCCGCCACATCGAAGTCCACCCGCTCCGTGCGGAAGTTGGCGGAACCACCGAAGGTGACCGGGAGGTCGATATGACCCAGCGGCCAGGTGTGCCCCGGCGTCACGCCGATGATCGGCTGGGACGGTCGGAGCACCATCCCCGGGGCCTTGATGGCATCAAAGGCTGCGGGGGAAAGGATGTTGAGGGCTGCACCCCCGTCCACGAGGACACGCCCCAACTTCACGTTGCAAACGGTGGGGGAAACCACCATCGCGATCTGTCCTCCCCGGGCAACGCACGGCGGGTGGTCGGTCTGGTCGAAGGTGAGGGCAACCTCCGACCACCGCGCCCGCCGCGTCGCCTCATGGGTAGGGGCCGCGGCCAGAAGCTCACGCTTCATGGCCTTGAGGCTCCGGCGAGAAGCGTGAGCACACGCTCCCCCATCGACGGTGGCGACGGTGGCCTCAGGCTCCTGAAACCCCAGGTCATCGTCGCCATCGTCGATGTCCTCGGCGGGGGCCTTCTGCTTGGCCTCACCTCGCCGGTTGCCGGCGGGAGCCGCCGGGGCCCTGCCCTCACGGCGCTCCTGCCTCTTCTCCTCCTCCCACTTCCTCGTCCGCTCGGCCAAACTTTTGACCGCGCGGCAGTCCGCGAGGTCGTGGAGGGAGGTGTTGTGCACGGTGCACCACTTGCCGGTCGGACGCTCCCTGCTGGGAACGCCGGCCTCCTTCTTTTTGTCGCCCGCAGGCCTCCCCTTTCGGGGGGCCCGCGAAGCGCCCTCGACGGCGAGGACATGACCCTCGTCGTCGGAACGGGCCGACCTCTTCTTCCTCCTCCTGTCCCGTCGCCCTGACCGAGCGGCGGACCCGGGGGCGGCCGGAGCTGCCACGCCAGAACCGGAGGAGTTCCAGGTCCAGGCCTCCTCCTTGCGGGCCACACGGTCCGCGAGCTCAAAAAGCTGCGCGGTGGTCTGGGGCTCCTTGGAGGCGATCTTCTCGAGCATGCGGTTGTGCCGCACGCCCCCCCTGAACGCGTAGATCACCGCGTGTGCGGGGATGCATGGTATGGTGTTGCGGACTTGACAGAACCGCTGAATGTACGAGCGAAGAGACTCATCGTCCCTTCGCTGTACCGCATGCAAGTCCGCCTCTTCGCCTGGGCGCGGATATGTGCCCTGAAAGTTCGTGGTGAACTGCTGGCACAAATCCTCCCAAGAGTGGACCGACGCAGGTGGCAAGTTCATTAGCCAACCCCGCGCCTGACCCTTCAGGGCCATGGGGAAGAAATTCGCCATGACCCTGTCGTCACCCCCCGCGGCCTCGATCCCGGTCGTGTAGATCTGGAGAAACTCGGCGGGGTTGACGCTTCCGTCGTATTTTTCGGTGATGGTGGGCCGGAACCTTGGGGGCCAACGGACGTTCCGAAGGCTCGCCACAAAGGCTCGACAGCCGGCACCGCCGACCGGGGACACGGGGGGCCGGCCCCCGTGACCGGACCGAAGTGGCGCTCCGGACGAGGAAGCGCCCTCCGTTGCGTGGGCGGCGCGACGAGCGTCGCGCCGGCGCTCGATATCGAGCCGGGCATCCGGCCCCCCACGCACATCTTCTTGGGTCGGAGGCGTTGACGAGGGAACGGCGGACGAGCGGCGTGTAACGGCCGTCGTTCGCCGCGCCCTCCGCCTCGACGACATGGAGCCGGCGGCGGCAGCGCCAGAGGCCCCGGCGGCGGAGGACCGCCCGCCGGCGCCTAGGCGCTGCTGCGCCGTCATGACCAAGTCGGCCACGTCATCCAGCCAACGTCGGGCTGGAGTCTCTGGATCGGGGACGACGGGCGGGTGACGCAGGAGCGCGCCCGCGGCCTGGAGCGCGCCCTGGGGCGTGCCGCCATCGCCGTAGACGAGGCGGCGACGCGTCCCGTCTCGCCGTCCTCCCCCGTCACCCGCGAGCGGCGAGGTCGCGGATCCTTCGACCTCCTCGAGCGCCTTCCCTCGCCCAAGACTTCGGCGAGAGGGGGACGGCGGGGTGCGAGCCCGACGGCGCGGGTTCTGCTCCCTGTCGTCACCGCTAGCGCTCGGAGAGAGGCTGTGCGCCACTGCCCGCTCGGCCATGGGGCTGAGCGAGCGAAACTTGGCACACACGAAAGAGGATGAGGGCTTAGAAAGACACACGCGCCCCCTACCTGGCGCGCCAGATGACGGAGCGTGAAACTCCTCACCGGGAGACCGCGCGGGCCCCCCTTTGCCGGTTCGGCCGGGGGCGCTAAGTGAGGTTCTTCGCCCTCGATCTAAAGAATGTCAGCGAGAGAGGAAACGCGCAAGACGCGGGCGACGTAGACAGGTTCGGGCCGCTGAGAAGCGTAACACCCTACTCCTGTGTTCTGGTGGATCTGAGGGTCTCCAACAATACAAAGGGAATTCTATCTCTCCAACGTATCCGCCGGAGCCCCCCTCTTTCCTAGGCCTGGGCCTCCTTTTATCCGATCAGGGGTCACCACATGGGCCTCAAGTTGCCTAAGAAAAGAAACATTCTTTTTACAAACAGGGCTAATCTACAGCCGGAAGTGACTTCTGACAAGCATGGTGCACGCCTTCTGCCCCGCTCGCCAGCTCTCCCGGTGGACGCCCGTTTCAACCTTCATTCAATGGCCGGCGACTTTCTTGCCACGCCTGCGCTGAAATCTGGATTGGATCTGACCGGGGCTGACATACCAACTCCAGGAGTTAGCACGCCGGCTCCGGCTAGGGACGAGAGCCAGGAGGCTCTCATCATTCCGACGGGACGGGGCGAGGCGCGCCATCGGCCGCCTGTCGCCACCTAACCCGCGATCTGACCGGTCTGTGACCGGTCACACACCGCGATCGGTCACGGACCGGATAAGCGAGCGCTGCGCCGCATTAAATGCGGCGTAGTGCGCTCGCCTGATCCGCCATAAATACGGTTAGGTGAGCCCTGCTGTGCTCACCTAACCCACACACGTGGCGCCAAAATCACAGGGGGTCGGGGCGCCCCAGCCCTCGGGGCCGGAACGGGGGCGGCCCGACCCCTCGAGGAGACAGAGGAAGGGGTGGCCACGTCACCCTCGGGCCCGACCCCCCCGAGGGGGTCGGGACACGTGGGGGACCGCGGCTACCCAAGCCTCTAGTCATGACACCCCCGGTCCCATGTCACCGACATCGTCTACCACTAAAAAAAATTAGTCGTAAATACGAGCATGTGTGTTAAGTCTAGAACTTGAATTCGGGTGAGCAGATTCCACCACTAAAAACCAAACCAGTTGAGCTACACTCATTTCACAGGACAAGCGTTTTCATGATACCTTCTATGATTTAAATATAAATTTTGATTTATAGAGTAACATGAATAATTTTGAAAATTCATGGATTATAAATTGCTATACAACATCAAGTTTGCCATTTTTACCACTCTAGAAACCATACTACGTATATGATAATCATATGTAATACAATAGAATACCATGCATGTACCATCTAATATATAACACTATATATGAAGATCCATTAACATCCTCTATAGCACTCTAAAGCCGCCACATATCAAATCTCTAATAAATTAAAAAAATCCTAAAAATACTGAGAAAAAGACAATATATATCTGGACAACACTTTTTTAAGTTAACTGATGGACTCTTTTTCAACCACTAATAAGTACACTCCACCTTCCCCAAATGCATTTGTGACTGCCTCCTTGGCTCGAAAAGTTTTTTAGAATATACATTATTTTTGAAGGTCCTACGGCTTGCTCGCTGTTGGCGCAGAATTTCGACCCACCCTCGTGTCAACACGGGTTCCGCGTTATCACGGCGGCCTGGGAGATCTGCTTAACTCCAGTGCAGGTCCAATGGCTTGCCTAGGCGCGTGTAGGGCGTGCCAGTTGATTTGATCTGCAATCAACAAGAATAAACAAGTAAACCATGTTAGCAAACGATGGCCGATCGGCCAGTAGGCCGATGTCGCATCGTGAGGGCCCAGCCGATAGGGCAAGGCTGTATCGGCCTACTTGAGGTTATAATGAAATAAAAATAATATTCAGATCTATTCTCATCGGCCTTCATCAATATGTTTGTGTCGATTTGATGACATCGGCCGATGAGGGATGTGAGAAGTGAATGCACTAGCTAATACTCTAGTGTAAACTTGTACGAACTGATCGGTCGATATAAATGTACTGATCACAGAGAAATCCTGAGAACAATCTGTGACAAATACATTTGTATCTGTCGATCCACTCATACAAGTAGCAAATACATACAAAAACATAAAGTAATCACATGTATTAGGTAAGACCGGCTGCAACCCCGGCACTATCCTTAATTACGACCGAAAACAGGCTTTGAGTTAGATCTCAAAACACGACTAGGGTCGATAGCAACACAAAGTGTGAATCTAGAATTAACACAAAGACAATCAAGCCGTCGATCGCTTTTGGGGATGGTAGATGTTTTAGAAGATCTAGACAAGTAGACTAATTTGACCATCGTCGGCAACAAACCCTAAAACAAATTTACCGCTGGCGAGATAGAATTGGGATGCCATCTCAAGATCATCCAAGACATGATAAACGACGATCACGTCGCTGGGGCTTAACGTGTCTAGAACGACATGCTAGCCCCGACGACGTAGATTGTCGGGTACGAGTTCTTACCTCTGCTCCAGGGAAGCAAGAACTCACCGTAAATCGACCTCTTGTGAGGGTGGCGATGCGCCGAAAGTAGATTGAATTGTAATGTTTTTGATTGTCCGATTAAGAGCTTCTAAGTACAAACTACCGGGATATTTATACCCGTGATTTACAACATTGCCCATATAGGACACGATTTTATCTATAACTAACAACCAAGTCTTTATGGCGGACTCTTGCCATAGATTAGATCGAAACTAATTTAGATTCCTAATTTAAGAGATACAATTGCCTAAAATCGGGCCTTATCCCTACTTGGCAATCTCCTTTGAAGCTTGACTCAGGCCCAAACCGAGCCCATTCTGCCTCCATCGGCTTCCTGCTTCCATCAGCCGATGGCCGTATTGAACCCATACCGGCCGATACAGTCCCTCTGTTGGCGCTCCACTTGGTCCGATGCACCGCTGAGTCCGATACAGAACTTGGTCCGATACTCGGCTTGATCCGATAGCGTAACCGATCCGACTTGAATTGCTCCTTCTTCTCTGCGTCGGTTTTCTCTTTCTTCTCCGAGTAGATTGCGAAAATCTGGTGTTAACAGTCGCATAGCACCGAAATGGTCCCATGGTCTGGCCACGCACAACCGATTGGAGCCGACTGCTAGGACTATCTAGTGTCGTGGAAGCATGCTACCGCGATGGCCCGGCTCGGTTGCATGGCGTTGAGTCGGTCTCGTAGCCATGCGAGCTGACATGTCTCCGACACTCTTGGTCCCACATTCTCTATGGGCGGCACCGCTCCATGGTCCCGCATGGCCGGGCCATAGGACCGATATGGTGCCGCACGATTAAGCCACAGGACCGATGTGGTCCCGCATGACCACGGTGCATGACCGTCCTGACCATCGGTCTCACACCTCCGCGTTGTGCCTAACTACCGGTCGCGCTTTTCCATATCGCAGCATGTGAATATTTCCACTAATATTTCAAAAACATGTATATAGATGTAAATTATTCAGAAATAATGCATATTCTCAAATTTAATTCTCCTTGGCTCCTTCCCTCTTCAACCCTCCTTCCCTATTTTCTAGCCATCCGTTTAAAAATATAGGGCGTATTTCAACTGTCCAAAATAAAACCAGCAAAGTTGGCAACATGTATTATGTCATTGTGAATCATTATGCAATCATGCATAGCTAAATTAAATCAAATATATGTAAAAAAACATTAATATATTTTATGTGCAAAAGGATAATTTATCTAAGGACTACACTCCTATATTTTGCATATCATCTAAATTGACATAAAAGTTGTGGAATAACTTGACAACACAGGTTGCATCATCATCGAAAGTTTTGCACATTCATAGAAAAACTAGATATACAATATCTATGTAAAAAAGAAAAAAATCAACTATAAACAAGAAAAAAGTGCATTTTACTCCCTCAAACTATTTCACCAGATCACTTAACCCCTAAACTATTTTTCAACTCATTTATCCCCTAAACTATCGAAGACGGTTCACTACTTACCTTGTAATAATATTTGTTTTCTTTTTGTTTGTCTCTATGAGTCATATTTTTTCACTGAAGTTTGATAGAATTGATAGATGCATTAAAACTTACCTCTCAATATTTTTTTAAAAACTTCTTATCACTATTTTTATAGGTTGGAAGCACCTACGACTGATTTAAACATCAAGATTTTAAAGTTCGAGCACACAATCGTGAAAAAAAATGGAGGTATTTTGGAACATAGATAATGGTGTAATCTATGGCTTAAAAAATTTCATCTTAAAATGTGACTTGCATAAAGAGAAAAAAGAAATACTATTAAACATTAAAGTGAACCATTTTTTATAGTTTAGGGATAAAACAAATAGTTCAAGGGAGTAAAATGGGCTTGTTTTTTCTATAAAGAATATCACGTACAGTCCAATTACTTATGAGTCTATTGAAATGTGCTCAAGTGACCCAACCAAGTCATTCATATTTACATAAGTGCTTTAAAATATACTACCTCCTTTTCAAAATGTATGACGTCGTTGACTTTTTGCACAACATTTGATCATTCATCTTATTTAAAAATTTAATATAAATATGTAAAATTTTAAGTTAAGACTATATTTTATTTGATGATAAAACAAGTCACAAAAAAATAAATGTTATTTATATTTTTTTGAATAAGATGAATAATCAAACGTTATACGAAAAGTCAACGACGTCATATATATTTTGAAATGTAGGGAGTATTTTATAGTGTCATTTAGTGTACTTTTTTGGCTGTTTCCTAGTAGTATATCCTAGATTGATAAGCATGCATTTTGCTACGTGCTCCTATATCTTTCATGCATAAACATAAATTTGTTTATGTTCTCTGTGCATAGACCACTAAAAAATGTGAATCAGTCCTATATATAAACATTAACATGCTATGAACATGTTCATTCTTTATGCATATGAAGGATTAATTTTGGAATCAATTTATGTTCTATGATATACCAAAATATAAAGAAACTATAGGATTAACTAAACTTTAAGAACATAAACACCACTACACTATGCCAATCCTGACACAAGTTTTGCATGCATAGGCACATATACAGTGACTATGACCTGCAAGAGATCATAACCACCAATCCATATCCGTGCTAGACATGAAAATTTATAATGAATATGATTAGACTTTCTCATGAAAACACGAGAGGAAGAGGGAGGGATATAGAGGGGGGAATGAGTGAGTAGACCAATCTTGATGAGCAAAGAATAATACAGTAACAAAGATGGTTAGGATAGAGGTGGGAGAAGGTACAATGGGCTTAGTCTGAGCATTATGTTATGTAGCTATGGGGCATATTTACCATGAGCTGCATGAGAAATGTGGCCACCAAGTTTTCAAGTTAAACACATGAAACATTTGTACAATACATTTATTTGGACTTTGGAACACAAAGATTTTTCACACACAATCGAAGGGGGGAGAGGTGGGGAGGGGGGATTCACATATTTATTGTAAGGAATCATAAAAAAAACCGCCAACAATAAAGCCTCCAAAAATATAGAGCCTAACACTTTAAGAAAAGAGAACAATATATAATATATAATAGCTTGGTCTCCTTTACATGCTCTTATAGTCATATTGCCCTTCTTTTATTTTTCTTTCCTATGCTTATTTTCCCTATCTCCTTCAATCTTTTCATAGCTTCAATAAAATCCATGCGGCTTTACCATGGTGCCACCCTAAGGAAGAGAGAAGGGTGTAGTTAAGGAGACATACGTGCTTGACCAACAAAGCGCCGCTACCAATAGCTGTGGCAAATAAAATATGCCACTAATACTTGTCAACAACTTACTTTTTTTAAGATAATGGATTAAAATCCAACCTATACATCAGCAAGGATATATAAGGCCAATTGTCAACAGCTTACTAGTAAGTAAATGATTGAACATAATATTGTACTACTTTTGCAAATAGTAAAATCAAATAAAACAAAAAGGGGCCTGAGCTTTTAGAAATGGAGGGAATTTCCAAGAGGTAGAGAGATAGGCATGGCTCTTTTGCCTTTGCATCAACGTCTAGCACTGTGAAACCGATAGGAAAAGCAACCTTGTGGCAATAATTGAGCTCGGGCGACAAAAACTTACGTAACGGCAGCGTTGACACAAAGATTCCCCACAAGCTGATCGAGAAGAAGGCACACAAGTGACACACCAGCAGTGGATGAAGCTAGAGTTCAGTTCAATCCAAAGGCACAGTCTCAGCAATCATGCTGCTACATGTTTCTTATCCTAGCTAGCTAGCATGTACAAGAAATATCCGGTGGATAACCTTTATAATCCAAATTCATTTTATATATGCAACTTTTCTAATCTTGATTTACATGCAGAATGAAAATTTATTTTGTGTAGCAAATAGTAAGAATTTGTTAAAAGGATGAAGTTGCGATTGACCAAGGAGCAATATTTCCCCAAACTTCCGTGCTGTTTTACAACCTTTCTGTCCTTTTCACGTAAATTCTTCAGTTCGGCAAGAAAACTTTAAAGGATAATGGAAGCAAATCAATGGACGATAAAAAAGGAACAACATTTCAGGCCTAAATATATAGGACAAAAGGTATACGCAGCCAAATTAAAAGAGTTCCTAAACTCATACTAGAGTATATGGAACAACCATTTTGTGTGCCTTATAGAAGAAGCCAAAATAGAAAACATTTTCATCTTTTATTGTATACTCAAGGTACATTAAACATCCTATAAATACTCCTAAACCATCACATGACACTCCTATAAATAGATTGCCATGTGACGCTTATTACTGAAATTTCTGAACAAAACAAGATATCTATCCATTAAATTCTACTTAATACGGTGAACACCCATAATTGTATACCGTTATAGCTATCTTAAATTTACCAATTAGATTTATCTTAAAAACCCCACGTCAAAAAAGCCCCCACAATCCCTTCCCGTGGACATGTATGCACATACATAAGTATGTACCCTCTTTTTTTCTTTTTTCTCCTTCACGGATAGATGAGATGAAAAACCAAATTAATAATTCAAGAGCCATTTTCTTATTAACTATGCTTTTAAATTGTAACAATATGTTATCTCGAGTTATATTCTAACTATGTGCATGTCATCAAAACAACCACGAAAAATTCAAATAAATCAATAATATATATTATATAATCGTATATCACTTAGTGAACCTCATACGACCCAAATAGTTAGACCCTAAGAACTTTAGTGATTGAAGTTCTATGTTACAATATATTCGTAATAAATAAAAAATATGAATACATGAAAGTAATTTTGATATTTTTTGACTTATTATAATTTTAGATTTGTGGTAGTAATTAATTTTCTGAAATATCACTAAGGTTCAATTTTCTTTGGCACAGTTTAGTTGTGCATGCATATAAAGTTATATATGATGATTGACAATACTGATTATATCATCCTATAAAACTTAATTAACATACATAGCTAAATACGCATGTGATTTTCTTTAAGGCCCTATTCGTTTCACAGGAATACAAATTCATAGGGATAGGAAAAGTGGAGGATTAGGAAGACACATGCACTTCAATCCTATAGGAAACCAAATCTCAGGAATTCAAAAGCAAAGTGCATTCGGATCCATCCAAAGAAAAAACATAGAAACATTCTGCTACTTGAAGGTACCTGCTACTGGTAGGACGAGGTCTTGGAGGGATTCATCGACTGCGGAGAGATAGAGGGATCGCAGGCGAGGATACGCAGGAAGAGAGAGAGAGGAAAGTTGTTTCACAGACAAAGAAAAGATATTTATCCGAGCTTCACAGGATTTTTTTATTATTTCACGCTTGCCTTTTTGCCGTGAGAGAGCTATCGCGCACGCTGATTTCCCGCCATGAATTTTCCCATGAGGTCGTACCGGATGCAAAATTTCCTCCATTTTCTTCTTGTGACCAGTAAGATAGGAAAAAATCCTTTACTTTTCCTACCATACAATCCTGTAAAACGAACGTGGCTGGTAGAAATAAATTTGGTACAAACGGTAGTCCTTCACTTCTCCCATGAAACGAATAGGGCCTAAATCTGAAAAAGAAACATACATGTCCACAGTAAAAAAAAAATAGAATTTTAAATATTAGAAAAAAACTCAGTAAAATATGCCATCATAGTGATTAAATAAAAAGGCACTTTTTATTACCGATACTTCAATTTAGACCATCCTTTAACCAATAGTTTTACTTTGGACCGGGTAAACTTGCTGTTTTTTTTACTTTCGACCACCCGACTCTTTTCTCAAGCATGTGAATGATCTCAATTACACCGTCTTTTACTCATCAATAAACTTCCACAACTATATGTAAGACCATTTTTTTATATGTCAAGTTGAATATTTATGGATAAAACAGTTGAGGGTGGTCCAAAGTACCACAAAGGTAAAAAAACCCTCCAAAGTAAAAACATTTGTTAAAAGGTGCTCCAAAACAAAACATCAGTAATAAATGACCTAAAGTGAAATTTACTCTAAAGAAAAATATCAGTGGCTAATCTCTAGGACATATAGGTGTAGAATATCAATTGTAAGCGCATTAAACGTGTTATAAAACTCTCATACTAGATTTCTTGAAGCCTCTAACAAATTTGAGATAACATTAGAAAATCTTCAAAAAAGAAAAAACAACAAATGCTTAATCCTCTATTAAGTTTTAGCTGTCGGATGGTTTCTGTGACTTAATTTATATGTGTACCCAAGTTATAGCTAGGTCATCATACTGAAAGGAAAAAAAATCATACAAGCGTGTTATGAAAAAAAACATATGGATATCGTGCAAACTTGTATTAAACTATTGCATGAAAAAGAACATATGGATATCGTGCAAACTTGTATTAAACTATTGTAAGGTGAATAGGGTCATAGAGATGATGACTAGCATCAAGTTGCACTAGGTTGCTAGCCAACCAATCACGACACTAAATGAGCTAAGCAGAGGTCATAACGAGCCACCAAGACAAGATAATAAGGAAAGCACTTGCAAACTAATTTGTGATGATTGAACCTTATTGAATGCACTTGTATATCTATGTATTATTATTTGTGCCATCTTTGTTTGAAACGGGCCGAGGAGTCACAGATCGAAGATCAACTGAGCTATAGATATATGCCATGGGAACTTCTAAACTTCATATTATTCAGAACCCATCATATTTAGTTAATATTATCGGAATTGCTATAAATATTAAAAACAACAAATTCGGTACCCCACTATCAACCATGAGAAAAGGTGCTGGAGTCATAAAAAACAAAAAAAATTCAAATTTCAAAGAATAATCAGTTTTGTATTATTCAACCAACTTTAGTATTATATCTTGACTTGATATGTGCAAACAGACCTCCAGTTATTCCTCCGCAAGCAAGCTTTGAAGTACTAACTAGATGATATAAGACTGACTAGATATATGAACATCGTACCTGGACTTTATTTAGATGAAAACTAATAAATTTTAATCACCAAATATAATTAACATTTAGAAAAATAGAGGTGTCCGTGTAACTGTGTGGGCTACCTAACTACCTAGTTATCTTAAAAAAATATGCAACGGCCATTTGAAGTTTAATTTGCATATGATCTTTAGGCCGTGCAGCGTCCATGGGTCTGTAGTGCTGGAATCATTTTTGATTGTGCTTCTAGTAATAAGTGCTATCCCAAAGAGAAGAGTCGTGCTTACTTTTATGATTCTTTAGCACTTTTACTGTAACATTGTCATGAAAACAGAAGACGAAGAATTTTGGATTACTTTTACTGTAACATTGTAATATAACAACCACAAGTTCTTCCACTTCAGTACATCAACGTTAAGCTATCATTCAAATATTATGTGGAGAGAAAACTTGGTTGCCAACTCGAAATGCCAACTTACTGGAACTAATATTTATATCATTGTTGACAAACCAACTCTTGGTGAAATAGTTAAAAGTTTGCCCAAGACTCCACCTATCAAACTTCAATTCTTAGTATCTAATTTTACACACACTTGCCATATGGTCTACCTCTATATAGCCTAATATATGAG
Organism: Oryza officinalis; assembly: GCA_008326285.1. Classification (NCBI taxonomy): domain Eukaryota; kingdom Viridiplantae; phylum Streptophyta; class Magnoliopsida; order Poales; family Poaceae; genus Oryza; species Oryza officinalis. The sequence continues at coordinate 17,989,775 of BDMV01000001.1, read as the reverse complement.
TATAAATTAGGGGGATGGACCTATGTGTGCTCTTAATGGCGTGAGTGCTTGGGTTGTCTTCCTTACAATTCCATTAAAGCACAAAATAAATCATTTTTGCAAAAAGATTATAGGAGTGCAGCATGTATATAGGTTTATAGTATCAGATATTGACTAAAGAATAAATAAACGAGATATGAAAAGCAACTCTATATTTTTTTTAAAAAAAAGAGTACCAAATGGTGCATTTCTGAAGAGAAGATCCTCCCGTACGTGTGTTGGCAGTGGTCAATATTATAGAATTGGAATCTGCAGTTGCTGCTTCAAGTGCAGGAAGTAATACATTTTCTCTAATGATTGTAGGTACTTCCTAATACTCCTTCAAGATAAAATTACTCAATAAAAGGGAAAGGTTTGCTCTTCTCATCTTCTGTTCTGCTCAATCTGACCGTTCAAGGTTGATATGGGATGGCGTGCACACTGGTGTAGTTGATGAATGACTTCGGAGGATTTGATCTTATCATTTGAACTTCTGTTTTTTTAGAGTGAGTTTGAGAAGATATACTCCGGCATAATTTGTATTTGCTGAAACTTTAGTGAGCAACCATTTTTTGTAGTAATAACGACATACATAGTGCTGTGCCATTTGATTCTTTCCCTAAAAAAATATGAAAAATATGAAAGGAGACAAGCATAGACTGATGTGACTACCACATTGAAAGTTATAAAACCTTATGGCATAAATCTGGCAAACTCAATCCAGGAAGAATTTTCCTTTCTGCTCGCATATACATCATAGCAAGTAAGAAATAAACTCTATTTTTTTTATTCCTAGATTACAGATGCCACATTACCGTTGATTAAAAAGAGATGTTATTGTTGTGGGATAATCTCTTCTAAGGGAATTATATTCCTATTATGCGATCCCTTTCTATACGAACTTATAGGATATGAAAACTTTAGTCTTACTTCTATACAATAAGTATTTTCATAATTCTTGAGAAAGAATACCATTCTTTCTAATATTGATTTGCGTTACCTCCTTGTACTTTACAAAATGCACTGCAAAATAAAATTAGAAAAGGCAGTACAAATCCTTAAGATGGTGGTATATCTTGTATGAGAAAATATGTAGTGAAATCATCAAATAAGTAAAAACCCATAAAAATCGAACCTAAAAGTTATCTAAATTTGTAAAAACATTAGTAGAGATAGATAGGTATAGGCATAAAATACATTCCCATCAAATCTTAAGTCTGAACTCAACTTTATTTGAAGGATAAAAAGATAATTTTTTGAATAGTAACATGACACCTTAAATTTGTCTTTTTCGTTCATTTCAAATAAAGTTGAGATTGAACTTAAGATTTGGTGGGAATATATTTCATGTTTATACATAACTATATCTAATAATTATATTATACATATTTAGATATTTTTTTAGATCCGGTCTTCACTTATTTGATCATTTTTTTAATTCTTAATCGATCTCCCAGTAAAGTAGCAATGATAACTCAATAGCTTTTTTTCTCGAACGTGCATGAGAGCTACATAATAACTTAATAGATAATAGCATTGTTACACCATTAATGTCACCTATACATGCCTGAAAAGCAAACCCTTTTTTCCATACTCAAAACAAACCCTTATTTGTCTGCATAAATCTAAGGGGCAGACATCTCCAACTTGCAGAAAATTTCTACTATAAGTACTGCAAGCCATATAAATTTTCTATTGGGTAAATATAGCAAACAGGAATATAGGATGAGGTTTAATCAGGATCACATAGAGAGACAAATACTTTTCTTCAGCCAATGGGGATTCTCCGGAGCGGATATCCTCCACCTCTCAAAAGAGCTCCTCTTTTGACCAAAGAGCCTCCACCTATTATCCTCTCATGCTTTTATCTTGTAGGTTGGCCGGTCATTGGATATTCCCACCATCTGCACTCTAATCAACGAGAGTTCCCAATTGCATACCAGATGCCAACTCCTGAGAGATGATAAATTAAATCTATCTGAATAAACCAACCACATCCAGGGACCCAAGAGAGAATATATTTTGACTAGTTTGGCTGAAGAAAATGAAATCCTCAATTGTGTATGGAGAAACCGATATCATCTATGAGCATTTGTTTGTAATTGCCTGATTAAGTTCAATCCCATTATTTGACAGTTGATGCACAAATTATATAGTAAGATAAGATGATATTCCTAAATCCGAAGATGAAGGAAAAAAATATCCTATACATAAACTGCAACAGGCTAGCAGCTCCATCAATTTCCAGCTTATAAATTTACCACAAAAAACTATAAATTTAAGGGGTATTGTTCAACCAATGAGCTTTCTTCCTCCTCATCAGCTTTTATGTAGGATCTTTTGGGGAAAAAATGTTAACACATGCGGCATTTTTTATCTTCCAAAAAGCCCAAATAACTGCTACAATGCTCACTTCCCCTACTATGAGTTATTGATGTGACTCTCTCACTGATAGATCCAACGAGCTTTCGCACAATGTTTTGGCCTAAACTTAGCATTCCGACAAGACCACATATAGCACCATGCATTCAGAAATACCAAAACGAAACATAATTCCGTAGTATATCGAGTCCCATGGAAATCGATTGAAAGCAGGGATTCCTGGTTATCCCATGGCAATAATTGCATCTTCTGTTGATGGTGTTCATACGTAGAAACCGATATGACCGAAATGATCCATGTCTGGCATCAGTTCTAGTTTTACTGTAGAGCTTGAGATTATGAGAAATAACCGATAAGTAGCTAGCTGATGAGCTTTTTACTTCTAGTTTATTTTTTAGATTTTATAAGTATAGATTATTAAAATATGTGTGAGAATTTCAACTATTTGTCGGAGGTAGAGATTCTAAAAGAATTTTTGGTTTCTAGTTCATTTCTAGATTTATTACTATATATTATTGGAATCTATGTGAGAATCTAAACTATGGTCCTATTTGAACTTGTCGAAGATGAAGATTAAGTACGAACATGCAAAATGAAAAAGTCATTAATACATGATTAATTGAGTTTTAATTATGTCAAAACTTAAAAAATAAATTTATCTGATATTTTAGAGCAACATTTTATATAAAAAGTTTTTCACAAAATGTACCGTTTAACAATTCAAAAACGTGCTAACCGAAATCGAGATAAATAATGTATTTAATCAGAAAAGAAAGGATCTATTTGTGGGAGTTAGAGATTCTGAAAGCCACTAAGAAACAGGGCCGAGAAACCTTGGGACAAATGAGACACCGGAACGGAGAAAATCTTGCCTTAGAACCCACTTGCGGGTACGACTACAACACAAGGAAAAGCAGAGGAGGTCATGCCAGGATGGAGTAATCACAGGGTCCCTCTTTTCACTTTCCAATGATTCTTTGGGTGACCCACACAAATTCCCCTCTTAACTCTAAATATTCCATCTCTCCAATCCCTTATATAAGTGCAACTCCTTGCATGGTCCATGGCTCCAAGCTGCCTTGCAACAAAGGTCTTACGAGCTCTCTCAATTAGGATATCCTCGAGCTTCAGGAAGCTATCTCCAACAAAACATACACATTCAGATCAACTTCATTTATGGCTGTAGAATCAGAGGTCTGTGACTGCAGTAATTCCTAGAATTAACCTCAAGAATCTTTTCTTCTTGTTTCACAACACTGTTCAATTCAGAGTTGATCGATGTGCTAATGTGCCTGTGACCTGAACTGTACCTGCAGACGCCGCGAATAACAGAGCTTCATGTGAGGATGGACTGCAATGGCTGCGAGCACAAGATCAGGAAGACCCTGCGTTCCATTGATGGTACAGAATTAATTCTCCTCTTTCTTCTGAAAACTCTGAACTTTCGCATTCTGAAAATGTACTTGTCATCTCAAAGAAGCCATGGAATGATGCATGCAGGTGTGAGCGAGGTGTACGTAGATGCTGCGAGCCAGAAGGTGACGGTGGTCGGGATCGCCGACCCGGAGAGGATCGTCAAGGCAATCAGGAAGACCAAGAGGGTCCCCACCATCTTTTCCCACACCGACCCGGCGGCGCCGCCGCCGCTGGCGGCCGAAGGCGAGGCCGCGGCACCGCCAGCCGACGCGCCACCGCAGGAGGAAGCACCGGCCGCGGAGACGGCACCATCAGAAGCGCCGCCGCCGCCGGCTGCTGCCGACCAGGCGGCTCCCCCGGCAACCGACGCCACCGTGATACACATGGTGCACGACTACCCGTACAGCCACGACCAGCACCACGGCCATCATCTGTTCGGCCGGGACCATTGGCCGGCGAGCCATCCCGCCGGCGGCGTGGTCAGCTACGGCGGCGGCGCGCCGTACTACGCCGCGCACAGCTACAGCCACAGGCCGAGCCCGTACGTCTCGGAGTACGGCTACGCGGGCTCTCCGGCCCACCATGAGAGCAGCAGATACTACAGCAGCCATGATTACTACTACCCTGCAGCTGCTGGTAGAGGGAAGGGAGATGGAAGCCAGATCACCTCCATGTTCAGCGATGAGAACCCTAATGCATGCGCCATAGCTTAATCAAGATCGGTGGCAGAAGTAGCTGCAAAACATGGGCCTGTCAAGAAGACAGGAAGCAATTAAGGTGGGGTTATAGTGATTAGTGTTAATTAAGATTACTGTAACCTGGGATTTCTGTAAAATAGTAAATTAAGAGGGGTGTAAGATAAGGAAAAGGGGAGCAATAAGATGCTTAACTTGTAGTGGGAGATGATTTTCCTTGGCAATCACCACTATTTTTTTACCGCCTGTCCACTACACCTCAAGAGAATCTAACAAAGCTGTGGTCCTGTGTATATGACGTGTACTTGAGAAAAAGTGGCAGAGATGTCACAGTATTTCCTGGCCAAGTCTAAAAAACTTTGTCCTGTCTAGCATGTGGGGAATAGAGACTTTTTGTATTCTCTTGAAATATATTATATATGTATATCTGATTTGCATCACATAAATCTAGAGATCTTATCTTCTGAAAATCTATAACATGAGGATTCTTTTGCTTGTTGCAAGGAACAAACTGGTGTCCATAAAAAGCAGCAAAAAACGTGATTCTAGCTAATACAGTTTGCTAAAAAGAACACCAGATTTCAGTTCATATAGACAGAACAAATGGGATAAATTCCAGTTCATCAAGGAGCGTTGTTTGTTCAAGTAGTGCTAGGAACACTGAACAACAGGGATTGTGTGTACTGCAGGGAGAATTTTATCTCACAGGCATGCCGGGTGCAGCAACAAGCTAGGGGCATATAATTTCGGTGTAATTGTATGAAGGAAAGTTTTATAGGACAAATACAGGAGGTCCAACTTGAGCAAGATGAATTTTTTTTATATTTTAGACCTTTTTAAAAAATAATTTTAATAATAGATTTCCCAAAAATTTATTTTCAAAAATGAGCCTTTTCGCCATGCCATTGTAAACGGCGTGGCCAATCTAAGCTGCCACGCCATGACCAATGGCATGGCAAAGGTTGCCCCGTGGCAATCGTTGCCATTGACAAGGTCATTGGGAGCGTCGACGTGGCACAACTGCCACACCCGGCTCTTTGGCGTGGCAAGTGGAATCTGCCACGCCTGGCTTGTTGGCGTGGCAGGATGAAGAAATATTATATGATAAGAAATTTTTATGTGTTAGGAATTTTTTATTAATTTTAGGACTATTGTGATAGGAATTTTTTATATGATAGGAAAATTTCATGGTACTAAACGGGTAAAGATGGGATAAAGTATCAGCGGTATTTGTGAGGTATTATTAGAAAACTTTGTATGGTTTTGATGGACTTGAATTATGTGTTGAACATATGAATGGTTCAAGCATTACCGACTCCTTATTCCCTGTTTTCACTGCAATTTGAAAGGATGGAAATGACTAAATCCGTCGTAAGCAATCACCTGAATGCTAGTTGGAGCAAGATAGTGATAGGATGGAGGAGTAAGAACGCAAGTAGAAGGAAGAAAACGCAGTGGGATGCGAAAGCAACTTTATTAATGAAAATGAAATAGATCCATTAGTTTTCGATTCATGAACCATATAATAGCATAAACCATTAGGAGCATATGATAATAAAGGTAAAAAAGTCCCATAGATGAATGACACGAGTTCGTCTGTGGCGATGAATCGAGCTTGAGCTTGCCTATGGACCCCTTCTATGTCCTTCAGCGCTATTGAAGCTTCGTGCTCCTTCATTCGCATGTTCTCTGTATGTGTTTCAGTCTCAGTTATTTTTTGGCCATGATAATTCGGATTGACATTGTCGATCCACATCCTTCGATAGACCTGAGAAATAAATATAGTTAGTTAATGAGGGTAGGTATATTATCGAAACATGAACATAAATGTTAAAAAGTAAGCTTTTGACGTACAACGAAGTTGTTGTCTATGTTGGGGCAGATAAAATATCTCCTTTCGAATGTCTCTTCTGCAAAGGATCTAGCCACTAGGTAGCGAGCTCTACAACTGCATTTTGGACGCTCAGACCATCTAGGTAGACCTAATGGATTGTTCCTTCAATCCAAGCTAGCAGACTGTACACAACGTTCATACTCCATCAATGCCTAAATGAATTGCATTGTCATTTCAGGTTGCGTTATCCTTGCATCGGCGGGAGTAACTCTCACCGTATCGATCGACTGTACGAAGCTACATTTCCTTTCTTCTTCCTATTTGAACCCTTTCATTAGGACCGATAACATAGATATGTGCATGAAAGTAGTGATCGGTGTTATTGAAAAATGGAATGTACTTACAACGAAATCGTCATCGACAATGTTATGACACACGAAACATCTTTGTCCTAGAATTCTTTGTCTTATAGATCTTATCACCTGACAACGGTCACCACAACGACACTCTGGACGCTCCCTCCATGTGGGGAGTCTGTGAGGATTTACCTACCGCTCTAAGGCTTCTGTAGCAACACGAGCATGCATTTTTATACTCATGGATGTCACGAGTATGCATTGGTCACCGCAAGAGCACAATGGATGGTCACACCATGGTGAAAATAGACCAGCGAAAGGATCCCTTCACCAGTGAAGATGCTCAAGAAATGAAGCTTCCATGTTCTCCAGATCCTTGTTTATGCGAAAGAAAATATCAGTAGGTTGTGTCCGGGTTAAGGTGTTTGAGGAACCTCCATCTATTTATAGTGGCGCAATGACATGAGGAAATCGAGGCACCGAAAGTCGATTGTCATCACGCTCTGTGACTAGACGAGCACGCGTACATGCTTTTCACTTTACCTGTCAATGCAGCACCGAAAGTAGATTGTGACAACTCGAGCTCGAACTGTGGCAGTCTAATAGTCATATCAAGTCGGTGCTCCAATGTCAGAAAATAAAATAGTATTTTGTTAAACATTTGCAGTCTAGTGAGTACAATGGCAACAATTAACATTTACTAATTACTGTTATATACTATTTTTTTTACAAAATGTAGTTTTCGATATATTACTTTTCCTTTTTAAATAAATCTCAATCTTTGAGTACATCTTCAGTATAAAACTCGGTAATCACTTTGTGTCCATGCAATTCAAAATTTTGCATGTAGACCGCGTACATGCAATTGTAAATAACTCGCAAATTTATGTCATGTATATCATTTAATTTTTGGTTTTATGCACCATACAAAAATTTGAGCATTAATTACTTAATTTCCCCAGAAATTATTTTCCCATTATTTCATATGCGAAGGAAGTGATCATTTTCCCCCAAAAAAAGTACGGAGTAATTGGCAATTAACTTCTTTCTAAAACAATATTAAAAATATATTTTTTACCATTGTTTCATATGAATGCAGTAAGTTTATTGTAGTTTATTTCATATGAATGTAGTAAGTTATTTTTTACATTATTTACTAAGTTTATTTTTTTGCCACGCGCAAAGATAGGTTGCCACGCCTGAGCTCTTCAAAAAACAGGAAAGGGAGCATCACCACTGCAACACCACCACTATTGGCGTGACAGGCGTGGGCTGCCACGCCAACGGTTTCAGAAAATTAGGAACAATTTACCGATTTGGACACGCCATCCACGATGGCGTGGCATGGTCTTCCAAAATCCAAGAGGCGAGCGCAACCCCCCCTAGCTGCCACGCCAACCACAGTGGTGTGGCTAGTGAGATCTGCCACGCCATCATTTGTGGCGTGGCGGCTCCTCGAATGTACTCCTTGAATGGACCATGGCGATGCTAAGCATGCTCAGCGACAAGCCGTTGTGCACGTTGACCCCACTCAAGCACATAAGGGCGATGATACTCGCGCCAATCAGAGTGCTTGTATCTCTTGCACCAGTCCACACTACAAGGCAGAGAACACCGCAGTAAGCGTAGTAAATTTGACGAACGCATACACAAGATTTAGAGGTATTGATGCGTGTAGCACGGTTGACGTGTCCAACACCATTGGCGGCATTGCCTGCCTCTGTCCAAACTGGCGTAGAACTCACTGCGGCTGGTGGTACTCCATGACATGGAAACAAATGAGAGGGGACATGGTGGTCCAAGTTCCCTCATCCCTAGTACATAACTCGCTCAATTGCAAGTTCTGCACCTCATTCCTCTCATATGGCATCCAAGTGACCTACAAAAGATCAGAAAATCCAGTTGGTGTCAAGAAGAAAATTTCTCATAAGTAATGCATTTTTTACTTTCAATTACCTGTCCTAGAGTGATCACATCTATCTCGTTTATGTAGGAGAGGTATCGAGACATGGGCCTCCCCCGTGGAGGTTCTATTACCTTCCACAGCCAACCCATGGTAGGACGTGAGCCCTCGTCTTCATGAGGCCAACGCTGCACATAATTGTAAAGCCAATAATGAACAGAACACAATGATTTGAGTAATTCAAAATTCCAAAAACACCTACCTGCACTTCTAGGCGAGTAAGTCGACTTACAGGAAATCGCTCTCACATCCAAACTTGTAGAAGGTACGCGCAACCACCCAGGTTAGAGTCAGCCTTTATGCGTCGGCACGCCTCGCAAAGTTGTCGATACAACTAGGCTAGTGTTGCTGACCCTAACTGTAAGTGCGAATCGTGTCCCACTGGACGAGTAGTGGAAGAAACATCTAGGAAACAACATCACCGCTAGCATTAGGGAATAGAACGGCACCGATGAGCATCCACAACCAAGCACGTGTGTGCCTCTCCACAACCTCAATCGGAGCATCTGGAGGACACACTAAGAAGGTGTCCTAAAGCCACCTGATAGGGACGCCTGAAGGACGTGTCCTTACCCTCCGACTCAGGGGGCGCACACCAACTAGGCCCTCCACCATGTCATGCCATCCTCCGACCCGTATATCCCCCGTCACCAGCTCCCCCTCAACAGTAAGTCGAAGGATCATCGTGACATCCTGCAGAGTGATGGTGACCTCACCGCACACAAGGTGGAATGTGTGGGTCTCGGATCTCCAACGGTCGACCATCGTTGTCAACGCACTGTGGTCCATCTAGGGTAGCCCGGTACTGGCAAGGCGAGCCAGTGGAAGAAATCCAGCACGCCGAATGAAGTGAGTGTAGCGCTCATCCCACGGTAGTGGGATATGCACTCGAGGTCTAAGGGGCTTGAGACACTGCACAAAAGATAGAAGAAAGTTAGTACATTGAGAAATAACTATCGAGGAAAAATAATAACATCTACACATAGTACGAGCAAACTAACCATATTTTCCTCTTGCAGCGCATAACCTCAGTGTGTCCTGTCATAGTGCAACTGCAGCAGCGGGTACTGTTGGTGCACCATCCTGCGTACACATTGAGAACAACAATGTTAGTGACAAAACCAACGGTAAAATAACAAGTTCAACAAAAATTAAAAAATAATGGTGCATACAAATAAAAAAATAGTTCGAAACATACTAAAATAAATAAATAGTGAGAAACATACAAAAATAAATAAATGTACATAACTAAGGGTGCATGCAAAGACAACAATAAAATAAAAGCCACAATCACCTCCGTGTTAATTCCCGCCTTCTTCCTAATGCGTTTAGGTTTTGGTTTCTTTAGTTTATGTTTGTTCTTATTGTGGCCCTCCTCATGGCATTCCGAACAAGGAAATTTTACTTTGTTGTCATCGAAGTCCCCATGACCGTATTTGTCAACACCACCATCACCATTCGAAGCATCCATGTCGCCTTTAAGACGTTTTCTTTTTCTTCGGCCTTTCGCGGTCCGCTTCAATGTGCTCGAAGGCACGTATTCCTCCCCGGTGTATGGTGGCCACTGTGAAGGATCAAGGTAAGACTGAAACCTAGATGACCATGTTAGTAAAACCTTTTCTCCCATATAGAACCGAGTCAAGAACTGAGGAGACTTGTGATCAACGCCTCTTTCATGACAAGCTGTGATCACGTGTGAGCAAGGCACATGTAATAACTCGATCATTCGACAAGTACACTCCGATGTTGATAGGTTGACTTTGAAGTTGCGGCCACCAACCTCTCTCCGCCACACGTGATCCCAGCGATTGACCTAACGGAGTAAATGAACTGGTTTGGATTATATAGATCCGCAACCTCGTTCGATGAGGCTGCCTCCGCTTGATGCAAGTACTTGGTTGCAACTACACCCCACAATTTACCAGCATTGAGCTCCTTTTGTGCATCCTTATATCTGTTGACAAAATATTTTTTGCATTACTTAAATGTGAACTCCACTACAGCCAAACCAGGCATTGCTCGAATCCCACCCAACACATTGTTCATCACCTCAGCAACATTGGTCGTCATCATCCCATGCCTAGCACCGCCCTCGTCATATGCTTGTGCCCATTTTGTCTTCTGTGGCATTTGACTCTTTAGCCATACCCTGCCAGGCTTGTTCAACACTTGCCTTATACTTCTTTTTGAAATCTTCCTTCTCAAGAAGGTAACATGAGCCCTTCAACTTACCAATGACGTCCTTGCATCCATGTTTCTTCCAGAGATTCGCAGCGAAATGACGCACACACCATCGATGAATAAGATATGGATAGCCATCTAGCTTCTAATTTACCACATTGATTATTCCTGCATGTCAATCCGATACAATGCATACTTGACGTGATGTACCAAGGACCTATAGCCGTAGTATGTTCATAAACCAAGACCAACAATCATTGTTCTTTTCCTCTGCAAGAGCAAAGGCAATAGGAAGAAGCTGATCATTTGCATCAATGACAATAGCAGTGAGCAAGGTGCCCTTATACTTTCCAGTTAGAAAAGTCCCATTTACAACATCTACAGGCCTGCAATGCTTGAAAGCCTTGATGCACGATGGAAACGTCCAAAACACCCTAAGAAGGACGCGCTTCATAACACCACCATCCATCTCCATCTGGTTACCATGTTATATGAAGTACTTGGTGCCTGGATTGTAAAGTGATATTGCATTCAGGATCCTAGGAACCTTGCCATACGCTTCCTTCCAATCGCCCTATATTAATTCCATCACCTTTTGCTTCGCCCTCCATGCCTTTCCGTATTTCACTCAATATTGAGCTAATGAAAATATGGATTCAATTAATGAAGGGACAGAGGTGTCGGAGTCACGTTGCACAATACCAACAATGCGCCTTGCAAGGTATGTCACTGTGGCTTGGGAGTGTTGACCTGACGGCTGAGATGTGCCACATGTGTGAGGTTGCTCTACATTGGTGATCTTTCAGGTTGCCTCCCTAGTCTTTCTAGCCCAAATCTTCCATTTGCATCCTCTCTGGCAGTGTACATGTACAGTGTATCTCTTGTTCACATAGGATGATATCATCACATAAGGCCTATGATGACGAACCGCATAGTCTTACAAGAAAAGTTTCAACAACTCCATTGTCTCAAACGTCAAACCCTTTCGAATGGTACGTGTGTCGTATGTGTCTTTAATCGTAAAAAGAGACAATGGGATAGGAGAGCTCCCAACGATTTAAATTCTACCATTATGAAGCTTTAAAAAGTTATAAAATACTACTCCTACATATGTTGATTTTTATAAGGAATAATTTTATTTTAAAAAATCTTGTAGTTTAGACTTTAACCATTGATTTCTAATAGCCATGGGGAAAAAATGTGTACAAGCATTTTTGGAATATTAAGCTACTGATGCGATTTGTATTCAATAAATATACTTACAATTTGATTTAACTGTTAACCAAAATCTAAGTTTTAACTCTGTTGACGGTCATTAAATATCAATTTTGACCACCAACTATCATAATAAATAAAGAAAGAACTAGCATTTCTTACACATATATCAATAATAAATAATGTAATTATACTAGACTTGAAAAATAACATGGATGCAGAGAATATACATCAGAGTGAAGGAGAAATGAAGCCGACATTGGAATTAACACACCTACAACAAATCACGTGTGAGCACATGGATTTATGGGCCCACAAGTCAGGCGAAACCGACCTAAAGTGGGACCAAACCGTCGTGCACCACCTTAGGGGCCCACAAGTCAGTCCCTGGTGAAAGGCGGTGGAGAGAGATGGGGCCAGGGGTTCGGCCGAGCGCGAACCACCATAGCCACTTCTCATCTCCACCCTCCACGTGGCGATCCCTGGTTGGCTCCTGATGACGGTTGTGGGAGTTACTGACTTCAATAACCATCATAAGTCAGTTATAAATAGAGCTCACTCTCTTCACTTGCAACACACCTCAAAAAGCAATTCTCTCTATCTATTATATTCTCTATAGTTTTAGTAGAAATAAGCTTAGAGCTTCGGTCCTATAGTTTTGTCAGAGATTCCAGTATGTCTTTAGTACTTTATTCTTCTTGTAAGACTATAGTTGAATTAATACAATTATCTTTTTATTTATTTATACTCATAGTCTATGTATTTCTTTACTGAGTATATGTTCTATGACTAGTATATACTTAGTATATCTACTTCAACATAGGCTAGTCGATTCATGCTACGGTAACGGTTCAATGACCTTTATGGGTTGCTTTAGTTCTAACTTGTCCATTCGAAAAGTGGGAGCTCCAGAGGAGCTAGTGATATTATTTACTAGCACATGTATGGTGCTTAGGTTAGATAAATGTCGTTGGATGCGGGTGTGCCTCACGAAAAGTGAGCTAGGCGATAGGTGGTGACAGCCCTATCCGTCCTTTGTATTCCTTTACATTCAGGTATGACATAAGAGTGTGTAAATACTATAACCACGCTGATAGACCAGCAAGGAGTGGTCTCTCGATATTACCTGGGTGCCTGGAGTTAAGTCCTAATTTGTAAGCATGTATATGTTAAGTGTATACTAGACATGATTAGTATAGAAGTACAGTTGTATCGTAGTCTCTACTGTTTTTTCTACTAAATATTAATATAGAGATGAATCTCCTGTGTGTTCATTGTCCTTAATCATATTTATCCTAATCCCTGTTTAGACTATGGTGAGTTAATTATAGATTAATTAATGTTGTATAAACTATGTCTTTACACCGTCACCTTTCTTGCGGAAATATAAATACGGCATCCTTGGAAATGCTCATGGATGAAATACTACAGTGATATTTATGAACTTGCGGATTTATCTGTGAACGTAAGAAATACCAACAAACTTTTAAAGACTATGTACGTCTTAAAGGAATATATTGCACTTGATGACTATGGGCCATGACTCATCAATATTCAATACCAATTCAAAAGAGGAACCCATCTCCTCCAAGTCCAACCCAGCAAAGCCCACTCTACTCTTGGCTTCAAGCAGCCCAAATAACTGCCGAACAGGCCGAGAAATGGATCTCAGGACAACATCACTCCGGCCGGTTGGTCACTGGATCAAGCGATTAGCCCATTTACCAAGTAACACGCGTTTGTTAGCGCTGCACCAAAACATAGCTTGTCTGGGAAATCACATAGGCAATGTCTTTGCTGTTATGTGATTGTCCCCCTTTCTGTTATCTTTGCTTTGCTTTCTTAGTTTTCTGTTAGTCTGTTATGAACATGTGATGCTTTTCTCTTAAAGAAAAAATGGGGAAGCATGTGCTTCTCTATCTCAAAAAAAAAAGTAACATGTGCGCACTAGCAACCACACTCAGCTCTCCAAACAGAAAACGGTGTTACCTATTAGGACGCGATTAATTAAGTATTAACTTAAAAAACTTTAAAAATAGATTATTATGATTTTTTAAAATATCTTTTTATAGAAAATTTTTACAAAAAATATACCGTTTAGTAGTTTAAAAAACATGCGTGTGAAAAACGAGAGAGAAGTTGAGTTGAGAAAGGAGGAAAAACGCGGTACTGTCTACTATTCATTTGACAGAACGAAGTTCAAAATGAGCCATTTGAAATGTTCGTCCAATTTTCCCTGCATATCTTGTGACTTGTGTGCACACCACCTCTTGGCCGAACCAAAGGTTAGTTGATGCTTTTGTAGTGGCTTTAACTTGCACTCTTTCGGTATGAATAGTACTAACCTAAATGCTGGAACCTTCTCATGTGTAGAGTATTAAAGTGCACCTAAGGCTTTTGATGGTATTACTATATTCTACAGTTGGGATTCGATGTCATTGAACAATTTTCCCTTCTAATAAACATAACTATTACTAGGGCTGTGTTCTTTTGATGAACTTCCCAACTCATGCTTCTTGTTTTCGTGCGTACGTTTTCCAAACTAAACTGTGTATTTTTTATAAAAAAAATTTATATGAAAATTGCTTTAAAAAATCATATCAATTCATTTTTCAAAAAAAAATTAGCTAATACTTAATTAATCACACGTTAATGAGTCGTTTCGTTTTACGTGTGCAGAAGATTTTCCAAACGGCAAGGAAAGAACGCAGCCTAGGTTTGTCCTAGACTCCAACTCTGATTTTGTGTTCTGTATGATTGTTTCGTAAGCATATCCATGGATGACAACTATATTTAGGAAACAATATAACATGATGTAAAAATTCCTATCTTTGGGAAACAATAAGCATATCCTATCTTGACATATAATATTTTATTGTCCTTGTCAAATTTTGAGGGCTATATTGGAATATTGATTAAGAAAAGAGTAAAGTTCACGGGTGGTAACTAAACTTGTGTGGGTATGTCATCTATGTCCCTGAACTCTTAAAATGTATTTTTGGATCCCCGAACTTGTCATGAGTGTTATATAGGTTCATACAAGCTCTAACCCGCTCCGGTGTTGATGTGGCATACCATAGTGGCACCTATGTGTCAGTGGAACCCACATGTCAGTCACATATAGAAAAAATTAAGAACATTTTTTCTCCTCACTTTTTAAATTATTTTTTCAAAATAAAAAACATTTTTTCTCCTCTCTCCTCTCTTTGTAATTTTTTATGTGACCAACATATGAATCCCACTAACATGTAAATGCCACCATGGCATGCCACATCAGCTCACGGAATGGGTTGGAGTCCGTTTGAACCTATATGATACTCATGACAAGTTCGAAGACCCAAAAATATATTTTGAGAGTTTAGGGACCTACATGACATACCCGCACAAGTTTAGAGACCGTCCATGCACTTCGCTCTTAAGAAAACACAGTAGTATAAAAAATAAAGGATTTTTACGGGAAAGCAAGTATAGCTATAGAAGAATGATCATTTATATAGACCGTATAGAAATGAAAGAATTTTAGAGGGGAAGAAAGATTCAAAGGAAAGTTTTCATGAGATTAGACTTTTATGTTTGATTTTCTCCAAAACTCTCATGAATTGGTGCATTTTATAGAGATTTAATATGATTCAATTTAATATTTTTCAATCATTTGTTCCAAAGGTCCATTTAAAAAAAGTCCTATAGAATTTAAATCCGACAAGAATCATCTATTTTTTAAGGCTAAAGAGATATAAATAATTAAATAAGATATACAAATTAAATATCTTACGTGTTGAGAGTTACTCCCTCTGTCCTAATAATTCTTTTAAAAAGATCAACATTTGCAACTTGTAACTAATAATTAAACTTATAATGTTTCAGCATATAATGTTGAGTTTCATGCATAAGTCTCTTAAACAAGAATTATTAGGACAACAATAAAAATTAAGTTTCTTAAACAAGTTCTCGACTAATGTATGTTTAGTTTCATGCCGTGATACCATTACATTCATATAATGTTAATATTATAATTATTGATAAAATACATTATAAAAAAATAATGTTAAAAATATATCAAAGACTATAAAATACATACATGCTTTATATTTTATATTTTAGGATAAAGGAAGGAAGAGTATATAACTCACAATTAATGCTTGAAATACATCTATCGGGAAAAAAATCAATGATAACTGATGAGAAGAAAAAAGAGAGTAAATTTTAGAAAACCCCATATTTTATAGTCAAAGTAGCGAAAATCACATGGCATATAATCACAGGTTTTATGGTCTTAATGTTTCATAAAAAACCCACCTTTATTGAAATCTTAATAATTTCAGCATATCCTAAACAAAATTTTGAAAGTAGCAATATATATATATATATATATATATATAACGACCATTCTGTACACCTGTGTATGTACTCTTTTTTATTGGATATCCATTAGTAGATGCTAAATAGTTGGTTTAAAAAAATTAAAGAAAATACCATTCCGTTTATTTTTTTCAAATTTCTGCATGTGCATGCACTCGGGCCGGTACAAGGTCAGGATAAAAAATTTGTAGCATGCAATTTCGTGGCATCCACTATATACTGCTAGAACATGCTAATAATTAACGATACATACAATGGTTCATTACTGCTCCATTCGTATGGCTTCTTGGTTTGCTCCATCCGGAATCACGTTCATCGCCAGCGTGTACAGCTGCCGTTGGATCAAATTAATATACAATCGTTCGGCTGATAATTTTTTAAAGGTAGTATATACTACAGTACATGTACTGTTTTTAAAAGTTAGTACCAGTGCATACTGTTCTTAGTTTAGTAGCAATATATACTGTTTTTTAAGTTAGTAGCAGTACACATACTGTTTTTTATAGCAATATATACCGGTTTTTAGTTAGTTGCAGTACATACTTTAGTAGCAATATATACTTTTTTTGTTAGTTAGTAGCTGTATATACCGGTTGCAATATATACTTTTTTTGTTAGTTAGTAGCTGTATATACCGGTTTATACTGGTTTTTAGTTTGTTGCAGTACATACTTTAGTAGCGGTATATACTTTGTTTTATACTTTTTGTTCGTTAGTAGCAGTATATACTGCATTGAAGATGTTCATCCTTCTTTTTTCAGCTATATACTACCTTTTATTGGTGAGCAACATTATATACCTTTTTAATTCAGTAGTAATATTTTTTTTTATTCAGTAGCAGTATGTACTTGTCATGGTAGTACAACAAAATTTAAGCAAAGTGCACATACGTGGTATGATATACTGATTTTTTTATGTAAGCCACATACTGAAATAGACCTGAAATAGACGCATATATAATTAATTATCAGCTACTCTTATATCCTCAATCGATCTATTCTTCCATAAAAAAGACTGAATATTTTAAAAAGGGAGATAAGAAGGTTTCTGTCTGGATTTCAGCATCAAAAGCATACAGAAATCAGAGAACGAATCGTCATGGATGTGAGGAGATCAGCATAGCCGTGGATCTAATAAACATGAGATGACATAATTAGTTGGACGAAGGATGGATCAATGCCGACACCTAAGAATCACCATGAATCGATTTGCTAATGCAAGGCCGTCGTCGCAACTTGCAAGGGCCTATCGACTGACCGACGCCGTCGCGGTACAGGCCAGCTTGCCAATGATGTTGCTGAGGCCTGAGGACGATCGCGCGGGCCGTCGAGTGGATGGACGATGGCTGATGGGCGTCGCTGTGAACCGCCGCCACCTGCGTCGTCATTTGTCCTTCTGAGCAAGCAAATAGGTCTAACAGGAAACGATGGGAAATTAACTCTCAATCTGCAAGAAAAGAAATACCAACCACGCTCCCATGTCGATGGTGATCGATCACGCCATCGCGCCTCGGACTCGTCGGTCGACTGCTGCGCTGTGGATGATGAATGCCAATTGCCGATGCGCCGCGCCGTCATCACCACTGAGGTCGTCGATGGGTCGCTTCGTCTCCCTCCTAATCGCCGGTAGATTTATCGATCCGAATATCCGGGCAAGCCATGGCAGTTGTTCGTTGTGATTTATATACGATTGGTTTTCAAATATCCAAATAGTGCGGCTGATTAAGGATTACTGGATAATTTTTTCTCCACAAAAATGAAAACGGGTCCTGTAGATGGATCCGATAC
This sequence comes from Oryza officinalis, assembly GCA_008326285.1. NCBI lineage: Eukaryota > Viridiplantae > Streptophyta > Magnoliopsida > Poales > Poaceae > Oryza > Oryza officinalis. Next base: position 17,971,569 of record BDMV01000001.1, on the reverse strand, counting down.
AGACTCGATTGGGAGTGGCTGCTGATGGACGGCAGATACAAGAGTACGTACTTCCAGGTGTGTGTATATGTATGCGTAAAATTTGCTTTAGGACACTTTAGATTTGTGGCATTTACTTCAAAACAGTCTTGGCTGCAGGACACCCTGATTTCGTGGTAATTTACCATAAAACATTTTGGACACTATTTTAATATATCTTCTTACAGTAGAGAGATAAAACCTTACAAAACACCATTTTACCCTTGGATCATTTGCAAGATTTAAATGTGCAGCTCAAATATATTTCTCAAAAGTTCAAAAACGTGTTCTAAACCTTGGAAATGAGAATTGCCAACATATTTTATTTAAAAAAATAACAACCCTTGGCTAATTTTTTAAAAAATAAAAATTTTAGTCTTCTCAATTTCTGGACAAGTTTTATATTTTAAAAGATACGTTTAAATTCAATCAGTATTTAAATGTGGAACTGAAAGTACCTATATTTTTATAATTTCAAAACTTTTCCTAAAGTGTGGAAATGATAATATAAACTTTTTTTTTTGAAAAAAATGAATAAATATTGGCTGTTTTTAAAAATAATTAATTTTCACAATTTTTGGACAAGTTTTATGTTTTTAAAAATATGTTTAGTTTCGGTCCATGCTTATTCAGGTTTTAATATTGTAATGTGACATAAGGATAAATTGTCTTTTGTAAAATTTTCTCTCTCCATTGAAGAAAGATATATTAAAATAATTATTAATGCCTTTGAATAAATTACCATAAAACTAAAGTATCGTATAGCAAATATACAAATGTCACAAATATAGAGTATCCTAGAGTAAATTTTGCCAAATATATAAGGGTAGGGTATTATGAAACTTTATAACCATAATAACTCTAAAAAAATAATAAAAAAAATAAAACCATAATATCTAAGGTTAGATCTCACATGTTATAATACATGTGGTTTTAATTTCTACAACTTTTATCATAAAACGTATGGTTTTTCAAAATTTACTTTAGGGAGAAGAAAATCCTAGCAAAAGAAAAGAAAGCAAACCGTTGGGTACTCCACTGGCTAATGGATTATCCCGTAGGCAAACACCACCGGAAATATTCGCCGACAAATTTAGCATATCCTGTTTATCCTTTCTATAGCGTAGACGTCAGTATAGTTCTTCCTTCGGGGAGCTGTTTTTCTCCTTACCAATCCACCGTGATCAGTACAATTAATCAACATTAACCGCCTCATCAGTGACCCTTAATTTGGTAGCCGTACAGTGACAGACCATCTCACCTCTTCTCCTCGCCGTCGTTGTTATCACCAGCTGCAGCAGATTCAGCAGCGAGACGCGGCGAAGCAAACCAAACTGAGAGGAATTTATGCACTTCAGCCCCTGGTAAAATCTCCGAGAGGCAAATCGCCCCCCATCGCCGCCGCCGCCGCGTTGTGGGGGGGGGGGGGGGGATCGATCCGGCGCCGCCATGGGGACGGCGACGATGGCGACGGCGGTGGGGGCGGCGATGGTGCTGTATTTCGTGCTGAGCAGGCTGCTGGCCCAGGAGGACGGGGGCGGAGGAGGAGGAGGTGGGGGTGGGGGTGGGGGTGGAGGGGGGAAGCGGAGGAGGGTCCGCGCGGCGAGGCGGCCGGCGCAGCCGCCGGCGACGTGGATCGAGGCGGTGGGCACGCTGGCGGAGACGCTGCGGTTCACCTATTCCGAGACGCTCGGGAAATGGCCCATCGGGGACCTCGCGTTCGGGATCAAGTACCTCATGCGCCGCCAGGTGAGAGCGTCCCCGAATTCGTTAATCAGCCGTCTGGTCTGCTCGTTCTGCTCGAATCTAAGAGAAACGCGGCGGATTGTGGCTGGCTGGCTGGCTGCACCTGCAAGTTTTGTGTTTTGGATCTGAAATGGCAGCTCTTGTGCTCGAACTGCACCTCCGAAGTCGAGTGCCCGCGTTGCTGATAGGAGGCATGCTTGGGGCAGAGCGGTAGAAAAATGTTCGCTTAGATGGCAAGTAGAAAATTCGCATGTAAAACCGGCGAATTTGGTTCTGATTGTTCTCTATACACATTGGAATTTGCAAATTTGTGTGTCTGGAGCTGGTGTGTTTTGTGCTGGGCTGAGCATAGTTCTATGTAGCAGCTGTTATGCTGAAGGTTGGGAATGGTTTGGTGTTTTGAATAAATCTTCTCTTTGGCAAGCCCACGGCACTACGGCAGGGAGCGTTGCAACTGTGCACTACCCATATCTCAAGCTGTTTAATGCTTATCACCAAATAGATGAATGTACAATGTTGAGTAGAGTATTAGAATAACATGTGTTTTCATAAGGATAGGATTAGTAATTCATCTGGATGGTTTCACTGAAGAGATGGTTGCTGACTTGCTGTGAGATGAACCTTTTGTTCAGAGGGACGAAGAATTGAATTGTTAGTCACATAACTCAGCAAAGGAAATTGGAGCTTATGGACTATTCCTTTTCATGTGCAAACATTGATTATTGAGTGCAAGTTTGTTATCATCATGTAGATCATAGAAGCATTTGCTGTCTATGGAACTAATGACACATTTTATTTTTTGGGTTACTTTTCAGGGAAATGTACATGTCGCTAGTGTATATGCTGGAAGCAACTGCATTGAACTGAAAGGGCCTGAAATAATGGAAGAACTTATTGTTCTGAGACGATTAATCGATCTGTGCTTTCTTTTCTCTAAGAAACCATTTCCGGTCTTCCTGGAATTAGCTGGATTTTCCCAAGAGGATGTTCTTATTGAGGAACCTAAAGCGGGGGTGAGTAAGTACAAAGTAGCAGTTATTTTCTCTTCATGTAGTGAAGTACGATCAGTTATAATTTAGACTAAAAAGGATGTAATCGCTTGGTATTTTTCTCAATTCCTGATTTACAACATATACTTCCAGATTTTAAAGCCTGCCCATACAATCCTGCGTGATGAATGCACCAAATCCTTCCTTGTGTTGATTCGCGGGACACATAGTATGAAAGACACATTGACTGCTGCTACTGGTGCTGTAGTACCATTTCACCACTCACTTTTAGATGAAGGTGGTGTCAGCAAGTTAGTGTTGGGATATGCACACTGTGGGATGGTTGCAGCAGCCCGCTGGATTGCAAGAAGTATAACACCATGCCTCCGTCAAGCAGTCAGTCAATGCCCAGACTACCAAATCAGGGTACACATTTCTTTTCGTTTGTTTATGGTTTCAGAACTCAAGTTTTAATTAGTTGACGATACCTATGTTTAACAAACCTATTTAATCTGTGCTGGTGACAAAATGCTCTAGAAACAAAATACGTACATATCATTGTATCAATTTACCATCAGTATCAATTTGAACCTGGTGATCCATGTCAATTTTCAATTTTTTTCTCTTTATAAGACATATATTTGTAGGTCAATAAAGAATTAAGAAATTGAAATTGTTCTATACTTACTTGGATATGTTATGAAATATGGATGACTAGAAACTTGAAATTGTCATGTTTTGTCACAAAATGGTGATCATAAGTTCTCAACTGGTTGTTTTTAATAATAGTTGATTTTCTTCTGTTAGGTTGTTGGCCATTCATTGGGTGGTGGTACTGCTGCATTACTGACCTACATCCTGAGAGAACACCAGGAGTTGTCTTCAACAACTTGTGTTGCCTTTGCTCCAGGTATAAAAACATAGTTTTATATGCATTAGATTGACCTGAGCAATTAGTAACAGTTATTTCTTTGGTCAGCTTCATGCATGACATGGGAGTTAGCAGAATCAGGCAAACATTTTGTGAGAACTATTGTAAACGGTGCTGATCTGGTTCCTACAGTATCAACTTCATCTATAGATGATCTCCGTTCAGAGGTAGCTCCATTTGATGTGCTATTATTCGCATAGATGATCTCTGTGCTAATGTGTTTCCAAATATAGTTCTATTGTTTTGAGGAGGAAAAAATGATCCGTTTGTTATATTTATGTAACATGGTTATTTTTGTTGTCCATTTAAATGAACCGAGGCTGTAAACATGGGTAGAATATGATGCCATGATCTCCTTTCTCAAAATTTAGCAGCAGTGAAGTTCACTGCCTCTAATCCTCCCGTCTTATCCCTCATCTAGGTAACGGCATCTTCATGGTTGAATGATTTGAGGGATCAGATACAACAGACACGCTTCCTAAATGTTGTTTACCGGTCTGCTACTGCTTTAGGAACTCGCCTGCAATCATTTTCTAGTGCCAGAGATAGGGTTGCAGGTGCTGGTGCACTGCTACGACCTGTTTCAAGCAAAACTCAGGTAAAATATTTGAACCAAAAGCTGTCAAAATGTAATATTTACATGAATTAATATTGTGTACCACGAAATGAGATAGGGCGGTTTGAAATAAACTAAAAGTGCTCAAGGATACCACTGAAACAGTCAGTGCATGAAATATGCCTGATCTGTGATAGCTTTCTGTCTAATAAACATTTAGAGATTTCTGTCTGCCAAACCCAAAGAATTGTTTCAATGCTGTTGATGAATATTTTGTTGCAGGTTGTGATGAAACAGGCACAGAATGTTGCACAGGCTGTTGCTAGAAGTAGGTCAGCATTTTCTTCATGGTCATGCATGGGTGCACGCCGTCGAGGTGTTGGTGTATTTGCTGCAAGCACTAAAGAGGAAATAACAGTGGAAACCCACGTCACATCTACAACTGATTCAGAGTCCTATGTTGTAGAACAACGTGGCACCAAGATCATGGAGGACCTGCAGTATACTGCAGACAGTGTTTCAGTTACAGAAGAAGAGGCTCTTCTGAGTGAGCATGAATCCTCTACGGAGCATGCGGAAGAAGAAATAACCGAAGGTGAAATGTGGTTTGAGTACGAGAAGGACCTGGATCGGCAGGCTGAAGTGGAGGCTCAGACCAGGCAGGAAGAAGCAGCTGCTGCCAAGGAAATAATGGAGGAGGAAAGTGCTGTCCTAAAAAATGTTGAGGATAGGCAATCCTTTTCATCAGATAGTTTGGAGAGGCAGCAGTTCTACCCTCCTGGTAGAATCATGCACATGGTTGCCATGCCTCCTGCAGATTCTTGCCCTGATGATCCGGTTGCTACTGATGGGTGCAGTATGGGAATATACGAGACCCCAAGGGATCTTTACAGTAAAATCCGTCTATCCAACACCATGATCAATGACCATTACATGCCGATGTATAAGAAAACAATGGAAATATTGATTGAGAAGTTTGCGAACAATGATGAAAATTTCTGTACAGACTCGACAGTAGAATAATATGGATGACTTGTAACATCAAAGTGTATAGTAGTTCTTTCTGTTTAGCTTTAACCACCTGATATGCCCCTGATATGCAATATAGAAGAGAGATGTTGTCCTGAATTACAATATACAAGAGAGATGCTGTCCTGAATTAGTTAAGAGAGTTGTGGATGATATGATATGTAAAATGTAAAGGAAAAATAGAATTAATGGATGTTTATTAACGGAAAATATTTCTCATGCATGGTGTTTCTCTGTTTAGACCCACTTGCGTTTTGTAATGTCAGAACATAGGACGAATTAGCCACACGTAAAACATTATTAATATATAATTAATTGAGTATTAATATTTAAAAACTTGAAAAATAGATTTATTTAATTTTTAAAGTAACTTCTATATAGTCGTACGAAATATACAGTTTGAAAAACATGACAGAAACTAGCCAAAGCCGAAACACAGTTTAGAACGGTCCTCTAGTATACTACTTGGAGTCTCAATTTAGCAAATACTGACCACATTATTACTACACGCATGGTATCTCCCATTTTTCCGATGGTATTTCCTATTTTGCCATTTAAGACTTAACATATGCATTTAGAAACTTCTAGAATACATGTTTTGGAGAAATATCCTTATAAAAACCCTCGTAAAAACTAAGCTTAAAAGTTTTGTTTTTATAAATTCATGAAGACAATATATATATATATATATATATATATATATATATATATATATATATATATATATATATATATATATATATATATATATATATATATATATANTATATAAACTCCTCATTAACCTTCCCCTTTGTGCAGGAGCTATCTTTCCTTCTAGAAAAAGGTGAAAATATATTTCATACCTATGTAATTGTTGCATGAATTATTTTATATCTATACTATCTGTAGTGTATTAAAAAAATATACTAACATTTTCAATACAAAACAAACATATTATCAAAATATATTTAATGTTAGATTTAATAAAACTAATTTGATATTATAGATATTGTTAATTTTTTTATAAATTTGATCAAACTAAAAAATTTGAATTAAAAAAGATCAAACGACTTATTAAAAAAGTCAAACGACTCGTTTCATATTATAAAACGTCGTTTCATATTATAAATCGTTTAATTTTTTTGTCAAACTTTTTTAAGTTTGTAGAAAATATACTAACATTTTCAATACAAAACAAATATATTATTAAAATATAAAAACTAATTTGATATTATAGATGTTGTTAATTTTTTTATAAATTTGATCAAACTAAAAATTTAGACTAAAAAAAGTCAAACTACTTAAAAATTTGGACTAAAAAAAATTATACGACCTATGATATAAAAATTTGGACTTAAAAAAAGTCGTGACTTATGATTTGATGTAAGCGAGAGTAATTGTTTCACGAATTTGTATCCCCCTTCATGTTTAACCTAACTAGGGGCATTTTAGTAATTTGGCATGGTCAAAAGTGTCAAATCCTCAATTCAGAAACGGGCCCGTTTTATGTCACAAACCCTTTCAGCATCATCTCGATTCAACGTTACAGGGTGGCTGTGTCGTGTAGGCCCCGGTTCCCCGAGGGGCGCAGGGCCTTCCAAAAATTGGCGCGCGAGCCCGCCCAAAGTAGGGACGGGACATCGCTCGCACCATGGCAAAGCGTGTTCGGTTTGTGGGTGTCGGCGCGACACGTCAGTCTCTAAACGATCATCAACGAGTCGCCTGATCACCCCCCGCAGGGACGGGTTGAGTCCAAAGCGAGGCCCCCGCGCCCCCTTTTATAGCCTCCGGCCTCCCCGCTCCTCGCCTCATCTCACGAGGTGGTACTAAAATCCAACCAGGCTCAGGCGGCGGACGTCCCGTGGTCGTGGGCTTTAGAGTAAGATATTTGCCCAGTGGGTTGGGCTTGGTCCACTATTAATTTTACTGACAGTTTGAGCCCAACAGACTTAGCTTGGCCCATTATTAGTTTCGCCGATCGAGTTTGAGCCATTTCCTCATGCAAAAGAGGTAAAGCGATGAAGAAATAATATTGGCGAAAAATATGGCTTCATATTCAGTGTAATTCTCACAATAATAGAAGACTGTAAATGAACCTTATTCAAAATAATCACGAAAGAATGCATCATTATTTATAATGGTGGTGCAGACACAACTGCAAGGTGTAGACACCAGTTTCAAACACAACTGCCTTTCTTTTGCATGTGCAGTGCGAAAGAATGAAGTGAACGGCAACATTCCTTGCCTAAGAAATTATTTTATTCCCTTTGTGATGGGCGAACTAACACTGCCCGATTCTCTCTTTGCTTTTCTTCTCTCAAGTCTTAACTATTTCCACAAGACATATATACATCTATACAATTGTAAAAGCCCTGTAACATGTACAGCCTAAAAAAAGATACTATGGGAAAACTATACCAAACAAGAAGCTAATGCTACTAAAATGGAGTTAAAAAAATTGGAAGAAGCTAATGGAAAACTTGCGGGGACGTATAATATTCGCTTTCGCCGAAGAATGGTCTCAAGTCCTCTTGGCACATGAACTCCAAAGGGAAGGAAACGAGATGGCCCCTGACGGCCTGTAATTTTTCCATAGGATCGGTGCCTGCCAGGTTCCCATCCTTGTGAGTTTCTGTTGTCTCTACAGCAACACCCAGGTCAATGGTTGTGTGGCCGATTTTCTCCTTCCGGTGAGCAAACCCTTGCCTAAATTGGGACCTGCAAGAGGTCAAAATCGTTTTAAATACCAGAGGACATGATACTGCAGCTGAAATGCAAGCAACCTGGAAAACAGGTTATTTGTTCCATACCTAGAATGGATGTGATCATTGGGAACACACGAGAAGACATTTTGGTATATCTTGGTGTTCGCCTGCCATACAGTATCAATTTGTTCAGTTAGAGAATGAGGCAAATGTGTTCACAGCAGTATAAATAGAAAATGCAATGGAAAATTATCAGCTGCTGAAAGATGGCAAAAGTTCTGGAAAACAGTGCAATGCCAGAACCCAGAACAGTCATATTCAAAAGTTTCCAGGTTGAGCAGACTAGAGTTTCAAGATAAATCTCCATTTCACTCACCTTAGCAGTGCCCATCCAGATGTTGTTATAAGTCAAATCGTCCACAGGATCCATAATTTGACTAATCTGTTAAGGAGAAGAAGCGTATTGAGCAGAAAGAAACTCACAAAAATCTATGTTGTACATGCAGCGTCAATACCGTAATGTATTGTGAAAACAATATAAATGCTTCTGTCAATATTCTTTATATGGAACCATTCATCAAGTGAAGTTTACACGGGACGTTCTTCTACTGTGGCTCACTGAAGCAATCACAACATGCAAGGTTTGGACTGAGGCCTAAACTTTCAACTAAGGAAAAATAGGATGCAAGAATTTTTCCTGTTTTCCCATTCACAAAGAAGAAAACAGGTGCACACAGGCTACACTTTACACATTGACAAGACATGGAACCCTGACATCTAGGAAAAGATGACAAGGTAGATGTTTCCAGTACAATTATACCAGGTAAAAGGATGCAAGTGGTGTCATAGTCAGTTATCTTAATCTGCTAAAGCCCTATGTATGGTAGCTTTTAACTTAAAAGAGTTGGTTTGTGATTCAAGCAAGTGAAACATTGCACAAACCTCTCCTGGATGAAGGCCAAGGTGTTCTGCCCATAGAGAAAGTCGTAGGCTGAGAGAGAACTTCCCTGCTTCCCAATGTCTTCCATCCATAATTGAACTGACAACTTCTTTATCTTCAATAATCATACCAATCTAAAAGAGAACAAAAACAGGCCGATAATAGAGTCAGCAGCAGACACACAAATGACCTCAGCATGCCACTAACAAGATGTAAGCATGCCATTTAGTCTTTGACCGGATGCAGCTGGCAAAGAAAGACAAATATATTCCCTAGGCTAGGTCCTCTTTTAAAATATTATTTCGAGAACACAACAACTAATTTATCTGTATGTATGCAAGAAATTTTCATATACTCTTAATATATAAAAATCATACGTGTGCATCTGTCCTGAAAATTGCTTCCGTAATGTATAACTTCAATGGTTATTCAGAAATACATTACGATTTTTCGTCAAAAAAAAAGAAATACATTATGATAGGAACACTGTCAAAGCTGTATTTGGAAGACTGTCAATGTTAAGATGACATGCATTTGTGACTGGAGGGCGTGCAACCTTAGGAGCAGTCCTCTGTTTAACCTAATAATGTTGGGGCCTGTTTGGAGCACACAGGAATCGAAAATCTCTGTGTTCCCTATGGGGCCTTAGCATGCAGAGAATTAGACACAAGAGGCAACTGAGAAAGCCATACCTCAGAATCCCTTGATCCAAGCAAACTTCTGTCATTTATGTTAGCTGATCCAATCAGTGTCATCCGGTCATCAATGATCATCAACTTACTGTGCACATATATCTGCAAAATTCAGACTGTTAGCAAAAGAAGGAAAAGAAAGAAACTAACATTATACTAATCTAAATCCATGACCTAGGAAGGTAACAGGACAATATTAAACAAATAGAGTGGAAAATTAGTTCAGGCATCTTTACCTGATTGGTGACCAAAGGACCACCATCACCTAGTCTGCCGTGTGCCCTGAGCCCATAAAAGGAGATAAAATCATGGGCTTTGGAACCAACCACATCATAAAGATTCTTAAGTATTGAATTAGGCCCTCTACAAATGGTCCTGTATTGCCAATGCATAATTGCTCTAACAGATGCAGCTCCACCGTCATCAATGCCTCCCTGTAATTAAACATGTAATTAACCGGCCAACATGAAGCATCAAAACCATCAATAATTGTTACAACAGAACATACCTGAAATCCAGGTAAAAGCGGTATGACAACTATAACCCGGAAGCACCTTTTCTCCTTTTCTGCTCTAAGTATACGCCTGTATAAGGCTTCTAATACACGGTTTTTTATTGTGTCATCTCCTGAAAGACCTGATATGAAAAACTGATTCTGCAGAGGCCAGCAAAATGAAGTTTAGAGTTTAGCCAAGTGAAATGAATCTGTATTGCATCATCTAGGTACGAAATTTCAATACTTCCAAATATACAAATTTTGTTGGAGTTTGTCGATTACATTTGAAAATCAAGAGATTAAAAAAAAGGTTCAGCACCTCAATGTACACAAAATGTTCTGCTTTTTCAATGAGAGAAAAATAGGCGTTGTGGATGCTCCCTTCAATTTGAGTTGTTCCTGCTGACCATGGACCAACACTTCGAACAACCTGAGTTAAAATTTAAAATATGTGTTTGATTTAGCCATATATGTCTAATACAGTTGAAAATAATTTCTATTTGTTTTTTAGTGTTAATATACAAGCAACATTCCTAAAAGGACAATAAAATCATGTCTCAAATACTCCAATCCAAAGCTCCTCCTGTAAAATAAAGTTATACAAATTCCATGCTTTACAAATTCAGTTTTATCTATATATGACATATTTAAGCTAGAGCAAGACATATCTTCACTCCTTATAATATTTCAGTTAGTGGTGGTTATGGTTGCTTGTACACCCATCCCTCCTCTTCAGTTGGAAGGAATGATAGCAAGAACCCACAAGGCAAATATACCAACACTACCTCTGGCTTATGCATAATACTACGGTAATACCCTTTCATTAGACCTAATGCGCTTAACACTATTCACATCCCTCCTCCCACCTCCAACATTAACTGCGGGCCTGTATCCTCAGCACAGATCCCCAACTCCCTCACTCACATATCTATACCATGTGCCCTCGTATTGCACTTCCTATTTTGCAGTCTGCACTGTAGCCCACTAAATGGCTGCTGCTTTTTGACAGGAAAATACGTTCATAGAAAGAGAAGGGTGTCCGGCACTAAAGAATTGTATTTATTTTAAGGATTGACAGTTCAGTTCTCTTTTCATAAAAAGTATATATTATTTTGAGAGCAAGAAGTTAAGTTTCAGTTTGCCAACCCATTATTCTCCAGATCATTCGTCTAATGGTGAATAATTCTGAGTTGAACCAATGCTCGCGCAGGTGTTAACATGCTTTCAAGAAGGAGCTAGGCCTACATTTATTTAGGCTTAGAGGGCAAGATCTTCATTTTCTGCAATCATGGCTTAGATCTGTATAATCCTCTTGATTTATAAATAACATTGTTAATAGTTTTAACATTTTAGAAAATTAACCACAGGGGATTCCCCTACTGCTTCTGATATAAATAATAATAATTCTGAGTTGCATGTGGCAAAACACAAAGTCTTGGGTGACTGAATTTGTGAACTTACACTATCCCATCCAGTAAACAATATAGACATCAAGAAATTATTACTAATATCCCTGTTTGTTTCTCCTTAGGATTGTAAGAATCTGATTTTTAATTTAATAATTTGATTTTAGGATTAATTTTAGGGTGGTTTTTGTCACTTTCATTGTGCTCCTTTTCGTAATTGTCAGCAATACAGGTAAAAAATCTGCACAAATTATTCTTAAAAATCAAACTTTAAAATCTAATAATCCACAAGAAACAAGCAGGGTCGAATCGCCAGTGTAGATGGTGCAAACTGACCTGACAGCAACAAGTTGCTCGGGGACCAACTTCTCCAATATCAAGCACAGAATCGACCTGGTCTCCTCGCTCCTGTGTCTCCCACCATTCATTAGCCATGTGATGCACATTTTGTTTTGAGGTGTCATAATGTCCAATTACTGAAACATCTGGGGTACCAAGATTGTCCACAAAACCTTTCATCTGTAAATCCTGAAGAGAAGTATCTTGCTTGGCCTTCCGATTGGGAATTGGCTGTTTCCAATGGGTTTTATTTGGGTGATCTGAGTGACCATGATTGTTATCTAAACCATTCAGACCTAAATCTCCATTATTTGATGCCTGGTGATCAGGCTCATGAGGCAAAAGCAATGGAATGTCCTGGCATGATGCTGGTGTTTTCAAGGAGCTTAACCTCTGGCCTTTAATATCCTCATCATGAGTCTGTTTACTCGCTTCCTCATTTGTTTCTTTGATTTTACCCATGTAATGGGGAATTACCATGTGATGTTGAGGCATCAATAAGGGAATTGCTTGCTCATTTGGTGCTTTGTTCCTCTGCATAAGATTGAGTTGTCAATTTCAACGGTGATAGGGATGAGTAATATTAACCAGTAAACATACCTTTGCATAGTTCCAGCGCTGAACAAAATGCCTTGCTATATCTCGACATGCAGGACCATAAAGAGCACACTGAACATCATGCCAGGGCATGCGAGGATATTTAGTACGATCAAGCTCATCTTTCATGGTGTCCTCCCAAGAATTTGGCTCAGATTCCCTTAAACAAGATAGGAAAATGCAATTAGATAGGCAAAAAAGAGAAAAGGTTTTAGAATCATTAGGAAACATTAATCGTGTTCAGTAAATTAGGAAACATTATCCTGTAAATCTTGAGATAAAAATATTATGAGAGCACAAAACATTACCTAGGATTGTAGTAATCTTTTCCTGGCCATATTGAAGGAGGAACATCCACAACTTTATGCTCAGGAGTATCATAACGACCAAAGCATAAATCAAGGCCTCCAATATAGCATACTTCATTATCAACAATAACGATTTTCTCATGGTGTGACCTTCAAGGCATAGCCAACCATAAGGATCTAATTAACTGCAGAAATAGAGTAAATGAGTATAAAGTTCTCGGCGTACCATAAGTATATGCCAGTTGAGAAATGATCAGGGTATCGCAGAACTTTAACATTCTCATGAATGTTTAAAAGCCTCTGTTTGCTGTACATGCTGTTAATTTTCAATGCAAGAGAAACTTCCTTGTACAAAAGAATGTAGATCTGCAAAATAATATCAATTCATAGTAATCTGAAACTTGCAGTTGAGAAGAAGTACGAATTTAACTCATAATAAGCAAACACAGCTTTGCTTTAAAAAAAAGCAAATGCTGCTTAGTGTCCCGCAAAGAAATGAAATTTATACACACTTTCTTACAGAATTATGTACAACAAAGCATATATTCAGCAATCCTAGTGATCCTACTATTCATCAGATATACTTATTTCATTTTTACTCTCCCAACTAACCATCTTTCATTCTCCTCTCTACGATAACCCCTTCCATCCCCAGAACCTTTCACTCTCCTCCCTAGATTAACCCCTCAATGATGTTCGTGTGCCCTAATGAATCCTCCATCAGTTCAGCACTAATTCTAGCCTCCAAACTAGCAATTCCAAGTATTACTCTGCAATTTTTTATGTTCCATCCAGCTCCTCTCCCTGTGTTTTGGTATGACTACACCCTCAAAATCTTACAATCTTCCCTGCTTCCCCAATCCTACCAACACATAAGTCCCCAGTGAGCACTGTGGCATAACTAATGTTGCACCCCACAATACACCTCTGACAATTTACACAGGATATCATCTGGAAAGGGTAAATAGGAAACAAAAGTATAACAATACTATTTGGTCAGATTTTACTTGAACAAAGGAAACTATCAGTTAAATGCCATTATTGGATAGTATTGCATTTTATTTTGTAACTCTCTAGCAGTCAAAATAAGGCAAATAATGTAGCAAAGTGATGTTAGCATGTGCAAACAACATGTTCTTGGATAAAAGTGATGGAGTACTATGCAATGTAATCAGGCAACCTTTGCATGTGCCATGGATATAAGTACACCTATGTGAGAAACAGAAGCAACTTTTGCATCTTTCTTTGATAAAAGTGCAACTACGTGAGTAATGGAGATAACCCTTGCAAGAGACACAATGCATGTTTATCATTTGTAAAGAGCTTCAGAACACATAATGAGTATTTTTGGAGAATTACATTCTTCCTCTGTTAGCACGACATGCAGCTTGTATCTTCACAAATACAGAACATTACTTACTTTAAGATGCATACAACCAATGTCTGCAAAGGTAAACTTCATACACTTGTCTATTATCATCTCATATAGACAGCTACCAGTTAAACATTTGATACTACCAAATCTGTTACAAAACAATAAATGCTGCAAAGCGGCAAAACAATATATACAAGTGCACAACTGAACATGATTTTAGCGCTTGAACTGATAACACCATAAAACAATCACATACCTGTACACCTTGCTTTGCCCTTGATTCTAGAAGAATATCAAGTCTAGAGGATTCATGATGGTGGAAAGGGCGTTGAAGGTACAGTTCCGGGCACAGCCACCAATCAGTAATGAATATCTGCATTCAACAGTTTAATTATCTTCCACAGCATGGTCAAGATTTTAACTTTCTACGGAAATAGTAGTTGAGCTAATGAAAATCAACCTCTGATTTGGCTTCCTCAATTGAAGAAGCAATAGCATTAAACGCAGCTTGCCCATCAAGAAACCATTGTACGACGCTACCATCTTCAGTCAAACCCCTAGGTGGTGCGAATGAACCAAAACGGTGTGGGTGAGACCAACCCTCTGGGGGTCGTCGAGCAGTATTTATTGCAGATACCCAATCTTTCACTTTAGCAGAACTTCTTGTTCTCAATTTTATTGTCCGCCCCCCAGAAGACACCTTCAACATGTACTAGCACTAAGAAACTTAGAGTGAAAAAACAGATGCCGCATGCCCACATTTATTGCATGCTACCATGTTGGTTTACCATAGGAAGATCAAGGCCAATATCACATAAGAGCTTGAGTTTTATTAACATCAGCGGAGTATTATACATTAGTTTCTACATTTTTCTATGACAGAACTATGGACAGTTGATTTGTTCCAGGATATATAGCTGTAGATCAACTAGGGAGCATATGTAGAACAAGTACTAATATAAGGAACATGCAGAAAATGGGTGAGAAATAAACCTGTTATGGTTACTAGTTTCTCAGGAAGAAACTCAAATCAAAAAATATTTTCATAAAGATCCAACTCCTAGGAAGAAGCTCAGCGATTCCCATGAAGCACTAAAGAAGATTCACCATGAGTCAGAGCCTTAGGTGTATCCACTCTATATTGCTTAACGAAAGTTCATGGTATGGATGGAGTACATTGGACAATTATAGCCTTCTGATCTTACTACAATTATGTTCATGTATTGGACTAGTTTCATCTGATAAAAAGGAAAATATGGTCAAAACCTTTTGGTCATTGGATGTATCCAACAAACACAGACCAGTTAACGGGGAAGCACCAGTGGTGTGGTGGTGGATCGTGGGTGCATGACTCCACCCACTAGGGTTCAAATCCTGGTGCCCACGAATATTACGCATATGCAGGTGGGCTTTCAACAGGATTTTAGTGAGATCAGGGATATGCCGCTAGTTTCCGTCTCTTAGAGCATGTGTTAGGGACGCATTCGTGGGGGTGTGTGTGGTGTTGTGTGTGTAGTGGTGTGTGTGCGTGTGCGTCTGCCGTGTAATCTCAAAAAAAAAAACACACAGACCAGTTAACAGTGATTGGGAATGAGCATTATCCATTTTGTTAAAAGGAGATGAAGACTAGAGTATCTTGTGAAGTGCCAAGCAAGCAAAATGTTATCAAAATGGGCCATGCCTTCTTTAGAAAATTTTATTTGCTTTATTCACTCATGTCACCAGTTCGGGCACGTACTAGAGCCTAGAGGCATACTAGCATATTGTTTTTCTAGATGATCATATTTTAACAATGATTTTTTTTTCAACTGAAATTTGAGTGATGCTGGTTGAGACTGTGTCGCCAACTCAGAAACATGCTTGCTTTAGCATATTTAGAAGTTAAATAAAACAAGATTTTACAATTAGATACAAACAAACACATTTTGTTTTGACTGGACTTAAAACTTATCTGGGTAACAAATCAGGTTAAAGAGGTCCGTGGGTCAACAAAGTCCTAATGTTGTGGGAAGATGGTGACAAGGTTATAAGTTTATTATTATTATTTTTCATTTGAGGGAGGAACCAAGCTGTAGACCAGGGCATACCTCAAATGCGAAGTGCAATGGATTATGTTCCTTAATCTCTCTTGCTAGAGCGCTTTGGCCTTCTCCATTTCTATCTATGTGAGGTGATACATCAAAGATAACTATATCCAAAAGCTTTGGATCAAATGGATCTTGGAGCAAAGCTAAAAATCCTGGCTTCAGTACAGCCCAAACCTATGAAGAAGTGTTCAATGTCATGGGTCACAAACAAGGACAAATAAGGATAAAAATAAGATATGAAATAAAATCAATGCGTATCATTTGATACCTTCTGCCAGCTACTGTTGCAGAAACTAAAACATCCACACAAACTACATATGTTACTGCTACCTTCATCAATTTTTGGTAAGTGTCGAACTGTAACATAATCTTCCTTTAGCTTAGGCCCATATTCTGGTAGAAATGATAACAGAGAGACTTCCAAAAATTTACAAACCTGCATTTTGTTTCATGTTACAGTCCAAAAGAGGGTAGCACCACAGAAATATATCCTAATTGACAAATTCAATGTTTTTGGTGATGTATAGACATTATAACCAAAACAAATATGACGAGTGTATAGAGAAAATATAGGCTTTTTGGTACCTCTCTAGAGTTGACAATTTCCAAGTTACCCAAGAAATGGTTCAGATATTCTTGCATGGCAACCTTTGCACGATCAGAAACAGATTGCTGACGACCAAGGGCTGGACGAATGACAGGCAAGACAGCACTCGAGGGAACATTTCTGCAATGAAAGGTTTGTATTCATTTCTTAATATGCACAGGTAAACGTATGGCAAGTCAACTACTCCAATTGCATCAATATACTGGTTACAGAAAGATTTCATTGCTGAAGTTTTCGTCTTCGTTTTAGTCCATTAAGGTCAAAATTATTTAATAGAACAACATTTTACCTATTTTTGACAGAGTGTTCATCATGCTGTGAAGGAACATGCACATCATCCGCTTCATCATCATCATGCACAACTGGCATATGCTCCCCAATTCCCAAATTTTGAAGCCATTCCTTGACCTTTAATTTTGTTTTTAAAGAAAAAAGAGGTCGGTTCAGTTTCACGACTGAAAAGGAGGTTTTGTTCTGAGCAGCGATATCTCTTCTAGTATGAATTAGCAGCCTAGTAAATAGAGTAGAAAGAGCAGTGGAACAAAGGTCTGAGGATTCTCTCATTTTCTATTAAGTGCATTCTTCATGGCTATAATAATAACAATAGGAATAGCATACTAGAGATGCTTGCAACAAATATTATATGTTTCCCCAAACAAGTGGGCATGATAGTTCATGGTGAATGAAATGAAAAACAGTAAACCAGAGAAAATTATGTTTTTCCTAATATGTTTACAACATACAATAAAATGTCAAAACAACTGTCAACAAAAGTGGCGCTGCAAAACTTCCAGTAATAGATATTTCTGGTGTCCAATCACAGCATTCAGCATTTCACTTGAAAAGATAGACAGATGCAAATACAGATAACGAACTGTAATGATTATGTAACCGACCTGTTCCTGTTTCTCATGGAATTCCTCAAGAAATGCACGCCTTTTCAACGCAAAATGTAGATATATAACCTGTGATGCCTTCTTATATAGAAGCCACCTAAACTGATAGAAGAACTAGTTAACATTACCGAAAGGATAAAAAGTTCATAATTCGCATTTCACATAACTGTAAAATCTCAACAATGCAAGAAGGTGAAATGAAAATAGCATGTCCTGGATAATAAACCACTTTCATATGATTTTTTTTACAGCAGAGGAAACCATTTTCCTTAGGGAAAAGAGGTTCAGGATACGAATCCATAGGGAATAGACTAATGGTGTTATTTTTTTTTTTTACAGAACCTATCAACTAGACATAAGCTGTGATGGTGCACAGCTCATGTTATTCCCTGACTTGGGTTTTATGTTTCTATGTAACAAAGCATACATGTGCATCCACCAAATTGGAACCTAACATTACAAGAAGTTCAAACAGTACACTTCCTTGGACCACAAAAAAATATTGAATTACAGATAGGCATAGGTAGTCAACTCTAAAATCACGTGAAAAGAACATGGGAATTTCACAGTCACACACGCACAACACTGAATCTAACCCCCAACGCAAAGAATTTGCCTGCATTTGCACTTAAATGTTAATGTCATTGTCAGGTCGACTTAATTTCATACCCCACAGAATCAGCGAAACAAAGTACCAACCTCTCTTTCGTGCAAGATCCACCAAGCTACTCATTGACATAGTTGCTACCCAGACAACAGAAAGGGACCCCTTCTTTTTCTCTTTTCGTTTTCTTGCAGCGGTGGAGGCTCCTTCTATCTTAAACCGCACAAAATCAGGTAGTTTTTCTTTTCATTAAACAAAAAGGGGGGAAAACATCTTTAGAGGTCAATTGGAAATCAAATACGCGCAGGCATCGACGAAACAAATCATCAAGCATAAATTTACGCAACAACACTAAAATGCTAATCGCCAATGCCAAGCACCATGGACGCCGCCGAATCCAGCCCGCCTCACCACCGAACCGCGCAAACGAAAACCCGAGCAGGAGGAGGGGGAGGAAGCGGACCTGCTTGTACTGGACCTCGATGGTATAGGAGAGCAGCATGGGCGTGATGTCCCCGGCGTCGGGTCGCGACACCCCGACGATCCTCGCCCGCGGCAGCTCATCGAACGCCCCCGCCGACTCGGGAAGCCGGAGGAACGACCCCACCGCCGCCGCCGCCTCCCCCTCCGGCTCCTGCGGCATCCTCACGTACCTCGGCCCGTACTCCTCCTCCTCCTCCTCTCCCTCCCGCGCCGCCGACCGCCCCCCGCTCATAGACACAACCCGCGAATTTACTTTCCGGAGAGAAGCTAGTTTTGACGGCGAGGTGGGAATCGGGAAGGGCGGTTGGGTGCTCGTTGATCGGATGCGGAATGCAACGGGAAGGAGGAGGAGGAGGAGGAGGTGAGGTGACGACCGGACCGGCAGGTGGAGAGGGAGGAGGTGGTCTGATCTATTTTCCGGTTCCGTTTTGAGATGGATGCTGGGTCATGGGGGCGGTGACGGGTGACGGCACGGGAGGGGCGCGGAGGGACAGGTGGGCGTGGCTGCCCCGCTGGTTTCGGGGTGTGGGCCAGCCGTATGACGTGGCATGGGAGAGAGCCTCTAGTGAAGGACAACACTTCATTGAAATAGGGGTCTATAAAAGGGTCAACCATATGGCATATGGTATATATATGGTGCCATGCTGTGACACGATGAAGGACATTGTAATCGAATTGTCCTTGCCTTTTTCAGGAGACGAGAACACATTTATAAACATCGTTTAAATGTTTAAATGAACTTCACTGTGGACGATGACAAATTCTTTTTTGAAAATTAACCATCCTACCTAGCAACGGCTAGTTAGCTCGCGCATATCACATGTTGGTCCCAGTGGTACATGGGACGCCCAATTGGCCACTTACGGTAACAAAATTTTTCTCGACGTTTTTCCGGCAAACTAGAGCCAAGCGATTTGACTAATGCTAACTTAATTAGTGGCGTCAATGAAATCAGCCGTGGGGGTCACAGATCGATATGATGGAATCAGACCGGGGATCGAAGGGAAAGGGCGCGAGAATATGCGTGTTTTATGCGGAGATCATTCCTTGCAAGATACCCCTTGACGTGGTGCACGCACGTTGCTGCGGGAGCGGGCACGCATATCTCTGTGGCTTTTGATCGGGGTTTAACGTGAGAGCGTGATCATTGGAACGTGTCTGTGTCTGTAATAGTGTCATGAGGCTTGTCTATTGCAATTTTTGGTATGTCGTGTGTGAAGCTAGCTTTGCGTTTGCTGTGTGCTTAGGGTGGGTTCTTTTGGGAGAGTTATCCCTCATCTTTCTCGTTTTTCGCACGCACGTTTTTCAAATTGCTAAACGACATTTTTTTTAAAAAAAAAGTTTATATACGAAAGTTGCTTTAAAAAATTATATTAATTCATTTTTTAAAAAAATTAGCAAATACTTAATTAACCATGTGCTAATGAGTCGCTCTGTTTTATGTGCACAGGAGGTAAAGTTTCTAACCTCACCAAACGAACGCAGCCTAAGTAGAGTGTGGAAGTGCATATGTTTTGGATGAGAATTTTGACTTTGTCATTATTATTAAAAGTAGGTTTTGTCAAAATACCACTTCGCAAAAAGGTTTAATAAAATGTTACTCCAACCCGTTAAACACTAGAATTCTATTTCGGACCAAATTGCCCTTCGCTCCTTTTCTTCATCGCTCTATCCTCATCTTCTCTTCCAACTCTGGATGTCCTTCGTGCGTTGTTGATGATCAGCCATTGGACACTGTCCTCCCCTCGTCTCCTCAAATCATTGTTGTCCAAGTGCTCCGTTCGATGTGCCTGGACTGCTCCCATCTTCCAAGGCAGGAGGGCTCGGCTGCATGGTCCTACGCGAGTTTATGGCAGGCAATTCCGGCGAGCAAGAAACAATGGTCGGTAAGCCGGAGGTGGAAAAGGTGGAGGTGACAGCGCTCATCCTTTCCATGCCGCCATGGTCTCTTAGAGCCCCCGCGCAACATCAGTCGAGGTAGGAGGTGGTGACGACGGGGAGGTCGGTCCCGGCAGCAGAGACGAGCAGTAAGGGCCGGCGGCTAGTGGAGACGAGCAGAGGGGGCTGGTAGCGAGGCCATCAAGCGTGTGCGCGGATGAGGAGAGCTCCTGTGTGGTCATGAGCCTCGAGCACAGGCGCCAATGCCAGTGAGCATGAGATTGTTAACGGTAAAATTTAACATATTCTGTCAAAAGTGGAGCAAGATTGGTAGCATGGTTTTAGTAACTAATAACAAAAAAAAACATCAGCCAGAGACATATCAGCAAGTGTGTATCGGATGGAAGAGATTAGGAAGTTGCCTAGGAGACGGGAGTTCGAGTTCTTATCGGATTTGGTTAGGGGGATTGAAAGTATTACTAAAAGGGGATCGAATTCGAGAAGGAAGCGACGTGTATCTATTAATTAGGCAGAATTTGTTTATTTTTATTTTATATAATTTTATGATAGATTGATTAGAGTCCAGTTCGGACTTGTAATTTGTCTTTTATCTTTAGGAAAGTTTGTGTCTTGTCCGATATGGACTAGTTTTTACTCATGGGTATAAATATGTACACCCAGGGTCTTGTAAATTAACAACAATTCAATATACACTTTTCGACGCATTGCCACCCTCTCGCGAGGTTTATTTTCGACGAGTTCTTGTTTTCGAGTTGGGCTATATCCGTTAGGTTCGATCTCCATCAAGAAGTAAGTTATGTCTATAGTTGCTTGTATCGGTGGGGCTAGGGCTTCCATCGGTTAAGTTCGACACTATAAACCGATCGATACAAGCGCAAATTTATCATATACATTGCTTAATCTAAGTCAATAGTATCATTTACTTATATCGGTCGGTTCTACCCAGATTTGTTGATATCGGCTAAACAATTCTTATTGATTTAGATTGATTAGTATATCTACCACCCTAAAAAACAATCAAATGTTTGTTTAGACCTTACTATTTTGATTATAACTTAGTGTTGTATCAATTAGGTTTGACCTACTAAGTTGTTATCAAAGTTGTAAGAACTAACTTACTCTTTGCTTGCCGATGAGGGTAGTATCGGGGTTTCGGCCGATCTTACTTGGTATAACTGTTTCGTTTTAAGATTGCATGATGTCTTTAATTTAATGTGTTATATCTATCATCTTATATAAGTTTATCAATCCATTAAATCTATTAAGCTTGACATCAGTATCGCACTGCCTCGGTTAGGCCCGATCTGTTCAGACTGTAGCTTGTTTAATAGATTTAATCAAGATTAATATTTTTGTATAAGGCTGTATCGGAGCTACAGCCGATACATTATCTTTTCTACCCAAGTTACTTCATCGGCTATGATATAAGTCTATATAATTATTAATTCATCTGATCTTTATTATTAACAACTAATATTATCTCGGTTAAGTCCGATCTATTGTAGTTGCCAATACTTAAGAGAAAGATTGAATTAACAATTGCATGATATTTATCTCTACAGCCGATCATAGTTGCCTTGGATTTAATCTATATTTATCTGCACATCGGCTAGTTTCTAGATCATATAATTGTATAACAATTGACCTTAATATTATCAATTTTATGCTGCATCGATTGTGTTTGACCTATAGGATTGGTTTTGTTAAAGAAAAGTTGTTTATGATTATGTTCAATCTAGATCTAGTCTATGAACAATATCATTTATAATTTATAGCCGATTCATTCGTGCATCGGTTGATACGTTACGACATCAGCCAATCGGCCGATCAGCTATCGTTTTCTAACGTTTGCACTTGTTTATCTTGTTTGTTGTAGGATCAAACCAATTGACACGCCCTGAACCCAAAGCTTTTAGACCTGCACTAAAGTAAAGCAAATCTTCTAGGTCGCCGTGTTTTGTATCAACAAAGATGCTCGAGCTTGATGCCAGCATCAAGGGAGCTCATCCACTTCGTTGGGAACAACGAGCATTGATGGTGCTGGAGGAAGAAGAGGAGCGAAAGGTAATTTGGTCCTGGATAGTATCCTAGTATGTAGAAACAGGTTGAGAATGATATTTTGATGAAACCCACTTTTAACTATGGTACAATATCTAAATTCTCATGTTGAACCTAGGCAGGCGGGATGTACGTGAAAAGTGAGAGGCTCTTCTATAGGGTATTATATTAAGTTAGTAATATATTTTTTAGTGACATAAAAGTAATACTATTAAATTCATATTTGAAAATACCTCTATGTGATGTTTATTTCGTGGTTATTAATGTTATAAGATGAAAGAAAATAATGGTAAAAGTATATCATTAAATATCATGCAAAAATTAACACTATATTTTTATATTTTTGGGACAGAGAGAACATGTTGTTATCTTATTTGATCAAAATGAATAGTCACCTCTTTTATATTTAAACAACAATGCTAATTAGTGCAGCTGCGCTTGGAACGCATGTTTTCGCCCATTACGCCCACCTAGGGGAATATCATGGGCACCACGATTCTAAGTTGGAGGACACTGATACGTGCGGCAGTGGCGCTGCTTCTATACTGCATACATGATTCTTTTCCATTGGAAAGTGTCAACCTAAATTTGAGGGAAAAAGAATAAGCTTTCTACGGCAAAAAATTAAAAAGCTTAAGTCATTTATGATAAAACTATCCAAAAATTTGAAAAGTTTGAAATCAAAATTTAAAACTTCCAACACAACATTTAAACAACTATACTCGAAATTCAAAACTTTTGATTTATTTTTTTTGAAATTTTCAACTCAACTATTTTTATTTTTAATTATACAATTTAGTGGTAAGAGTAGTGCTCTAGCGCTAAACAGCACACGTGAAGGTGGGGGTGGGGATGGCTCGTGCAATCCCCTACAGAGACATATGCACGGCTGTGGGCCACGCGTGCATAGAGGTGGCGCTAAATAGCATAACCCATATTTAAAACGCTAACCTTTTATATCTTCCTATTATATTATCTTTAAATTTTATTTATTATTATATATATGTCAGCGAAGTGGGAACCAGGGTCCTCATCACCGGTTACTCAGGCATCCCTGCCACCGATCCCTGAGCACGACCCCCATGGGATGTGTTTGGGGCACATCCCCCTCCCCACGCGACTCCTCGGGGCATATCCGTCCTTGGGTGTGGTCCTTCGTGGGTGGTGCTCAGTTGTCACGCCCGGAAATTTTTCCCAAATTTCCAGACCATTTTGTGTATTAAGTCCCTGTCCAGACATCAACCAGGGTACACAAAACGACAAATCAATAAACAGATCCAAATGTAAATAAAGCGATAAATACTTACAACAGAGGCACTTAGTCCTCACACCAAAAAGAAAACAGCAGCGGAAAAAGACGATCCTAGCGGGGCTTCAGCTCCACTCCACAGGCAAACTCAACTGGGGTCTGAGCCTTGATCCTCTAACTTCATCTTCAGCTCAGAAGTACTAAACTTCTGAAAAAGGGGAAAAATAGCAAGATTGAGTACAACCACCGTACTCAACAAGCCACACAAATGATGCAAACATGCACAGGGGAAACAAAGGGAGGCTTGTGGCTATTTGCAGAAAAGCGGTCGAAAACCTTTACATTTTAACACAGTAAAACAGTTGTTTAATTAAAGCAATATTAAATCTCCACTGAACAACGCTACAACCACGTTGAACAGGCCCAACCATTCCACCTGAACTACACCAGTTCATTAAGTCAGATTAATTAAACATGTGGGACTAATCACAGTGAATCTGGTCGATCGCCCATAACCGCGGGCACGGCTATTCGAATAGTTTTACTCTGATCAGAGGTGCGCAACTGTACTCACAAGACACGATTCCACACATGTTACTATGCCCCGAAGTATCACCATGATACTGCAAAGGGGGAAATCATGACAAGACCTTTCGCTTAACTCCTCCTAACCAAGCGCACCACACCGCAGGTTTCGCCCCCACCCCTCAAAAGGCAGTGGGCAGCCCCCCTCGTGCCTTGGTGAATCCGGCAGCCAAGCAACCGGTATATCCCCGGCCGACTCAACTCCATCACGCCCACCCTTTCCGGGGAACGTCGGCTAGGAAAGAGCTATGCTACGAGTCCAGCAGTTGCCCATTCTTGCTTGTGGTAAGCACTGTTATTCTTCCAGGGTTTCCCATGAACCGGTCCTTAATTGCCATGGGTGCGACCAGCAAAACCATGCACCCACAGCCCACCATTAAGTCATATTTTAGTTGGATAATTACGACCAATAAAACCTGGTCGGGTGTCCCGAGCGAACTGCTCGTTAGAAGCTAATTGTAAACAGTGTAATTATCCCATTAAATGAGCTAGTGGTAATTAAGCATGGCTAAGCATATATAATTCTAGCAAAGTCAACATAAGTGACTCACGCTAGTCAAATTATCACCCAAGGTTAACAAAGGACGGTTAACAAGTAAACATGGCACAAGCAGACGGATAGGTAAACCCTATTCCCATGTAATTAGCAAAACATGCACTTTATTTGCAAACGTAAAACATTTCATAAAATAGGTACAACATGCTCAAGGGGAATTGTGTGACTTGCCTTGCTTCTTCAAACAATCTTCCGAACTCTTTTCCTTGCGAGCGCAAACTCCCGAAACGACGGAATCTACACGCTGGCACGCAAAACGAGGAAAAACTCTAATAAAAACCAAGTAAACAGTACATAAAAAGTAAACAAACATGTAGAGCTCAATTTTAGATGAATTTTGCAAGTTGAATGGCTCAATTTGGAGTTCGTATGAATTAGATATGAATTTTAGAAGTTTTGAGCCATTTAAATGAATTTCTGGAAATTAAATCGATTTATTGCGCAATTATTAATTAATTTTGCAAAGGAAAGGGCTACGCTGACATCATCAAAGGGAAACGGCGCCGGAACGGCGGGTCCCACGTGTCAACGGGTCAAGGGCGGACAGTCCACGGTGGAAAAGCACCACGTGGCACCGACGTGGCGGCCACGGCGGGCGAAAGGGAGAAGGTAGCGCCGACGTGGACGCCAACGTGGCGAAGCCGCGGGCGGCCACGTGGTCTGGGTGTGGACCGGAGTAAACAAAGGGGGCCCACGTGTTGGCGACACAAGTGTCGGCGAACAGGAGAGAAAAAGGAGGTGGAATGGACTTTGCAGGGGAAAGGGGAAAATTAGGCTGAGAGGGAGGTAAACTGGACTTGAGGAGATGAGCTGGATTTTCTCGGGAAAAAGTTAAAAGGGCCGAGGGACGTAAAGTAGACTTTTCGCG
The DNA here is from genome assembly GCA_008326285.1 of Oryza officinalis. Classification (NCBI taxonomy): domain Eukaryota; kingdom Viridiplantae; phylum Streptophyta; class Magnoliopsida; order Poales; family Poaceae; genus Oryza; species Oryza officinalis. The sequence continues at coordinate 17,945,568 of BDMV01000001.1, read as the reverse complement.
AGAAGGTGGGCCAATCGGGCCGAGCGGGGTGATGGGCCGGCCTGAGAAAAAGGGAGGGGGACGCAAAATAGACTTTGCGGGGAGATGGGCCAATCGGCCCGACGGCCGCTGGGCCGGAGGGAGCGGTGGGCCGAACGGAGCGACCTCTACGGCCCGGGCGGACGGCTAGGGTTCGGCCGAAACCCTAGCCGACCCGGTGAGGGCACGGCGGCGGCGGTGCGGCGGCGTGCTGCCACCGGCGGCAGCGGCGTGCGCACGGGCGCACGGCCGGGCGACGGCGCGGGCGGCTCGGCGGCGGAGCGGCGGCGGCACGGCGCGGCGGCGGCGCGCACAGCGGCGGCCGGGAGAGGGGAAAGGAGGGGCGGCGGCGGTGCTCACCGGCGGTGACGAAGGAGGCGGCGGAGCTCACCGGCGCGGAAGAAGGAGACAGCGGCGGCGGCGCTAGGGTTAGGGTTTGGGGCGGCGGCGGCGGGGAAAACGAGGAGGGGCCTCGGGGGGGGGGGAAATAAAGGCGGCGCGGCGGGAATCCCGCCGGGAAAAGCGGCGGAGCGGGCGCGGCGGCGGCCGGGCGAGTCGGAGACGACTCGGCCGCGGGCCCCACCCGTCAGCGGGCGCGTGGCGCGGGGAGGCGGCAGCGGCTCTCGGGCGGCCTTGGGCCACGGCCTCGGGCCGGCCCGAGAGGAGGAGGGATGCGGAGGCGGGCGGCTTGGGCCGCCTTGGGCCGAAGGAGAGGGGAGGAAGGGACGGGGCCTGTGGGCCGCGCGGGAGGGAGAGAGGGGGGGCGCAGCGTGGGCCGCGAAGAGGGGGAGGGTTTTGGGCCGAAAACGGCCCAAAACAAAAGAGCCCCTTTTAATTTGTTTTTCCTTTAATTTAATCAGTTAAATGAACTTTGTGACTTTAAAATTATTTCTTTAGCTCCAAAAATTCACGAAAAATTTTGGAGAGTATTTTAAGGCACAGAGAATATTACAAGAATATTTCCGGCCATGATTTTTAAAGGAAATTTTTGATTTCCTTGCTAATTTCACTTGTTTAAATTGCTTTTGATTTTTATTTAATTTTTGGAAAATGTATTATTAGGTAATTTTTAATCCCGATCGAAAATCGGGGTGTGACATCAGTCACCTCTCTCCTTGGGCACACCTCCCTGCAGGATGCGCTCGGGGCACATCTCCCTTGCGCTCGGCCCCCGACTACTTGGGGGACACAAGGAACACAAGCAAAAAATACAAGATATACATCTTCACGAGACCTACAAGATCACATCTTCAAGGTGTTGAAGATGCAGCTCACAACGTCGAAGATCTCCTCGAAGAAATGTCCATCATGAACTCCTTCGTCATTGATATCTTCGAGAAGCTCGTCCAAATCAACAATAAAACCTATGGTCAGCAATGGGAGTGGTCACGGGTGATCCGGGTATGTCAGGTGCCCCGGGCGCACGACTGCCCCAAGCACGATGACAACCCAGGAACAAGGCACATGCAACTTGGGGGCCCCGGCCGAGGCCCGAACACGCCCTTTGCCTCGGGTTCTCCTCGAAAAGCTACGTCTCATTTATGATAATTGGTGAGCTCGGAGAACTGGCGTTCACCAACACCCTGCACAAATGATGTGCGCAAGGGTGTCCCGATCTTTCAATGAGAGGATAAGTCGATTGGATGAAACGACGTTGGTGATTCGACTACAACTGTCCAGGGACGTTGCGCCTTAGCAATCGTTACACCAACTCCAGAGGCAGTCGTGAATCTTGACGAATGCACGGTCAGCCTAACCACGAGGTTATTTGTTCCGGCAAGCAATCGAGAACTAGCAAGAACAAGATGAACAAGCAACTTAATTTGCGGATTAAAGATGTAGGATTGAATCAACAAAAGTATCAAAGGTGGGGTTCCGTAATGAGCAAACCGGCGATCTAACCCATCACGGGATTACACGGCAAAGTAGCGAAGCTAAACTTTAATCTAAACAAAACCCAAAAAACCCTAAATGGGTACCTAGCTATTTAAAGGGGTGTTGGGGTCGTCCCCTTACCCTAGGACGCATCTCTAGTGGACCCAACTTGATACACAGCCTATTGGGCCCAAATAAGGTGACACAGCACCTTTGACAAAAAAGGACTCGGTAGTAAAACGAAGATTGCGGTTGTTTCAGAACAGACATGGACATGAGGCTGGATCCATTTGAAAGTAGACTTGATAAGCTTTCCATGAAATACTTGCACGTCCAAAACGGAGTCTGTATGAAGTCGTGGCGGTCGTCACAAGTCAGTGTTGTTCTACAGTCCGAATCCAGCCCGCGCGAATATGTTTCCTTTTGGGTCCTGTTTATCATTCCTAACTAAAACAAGAGTGCAAATGTTTTCATGGTCTAAATAAGATGAACAAGAAGATAAGAACGAACTCACCTGGTAGTTTATTTGGCGTGCACGAGCGTGAGTAATTGGACCAAAAATCTGTTGTCGTTGTGTAGGCGTGGATGTATCGATTGCGTTGATGTCCTGATCATCCTCCCCTTCTTGCATTTGAGTCGTCCTCGACTCAATCTCATCTTCCTCTTCCAAGTATGGCTTTAAATCTGCAATGTTAAATGTGGGACTAACCCCAAAATCTGCAGGAAGATCAAGCTTATATGCATTCTCATTGATTTTTTCTAACACTTAGAAAGGTCCATCAGCTCTAGGCATCAATTTAGACTTTCTCAAATCAGGAAACCTTTCTTTTCGTAAATGCAACCAAACCAAATCACCTGGTTCAAAATTCAATTGCCTTCGATCTTTGTCACCTGCAAGTTTATACTCAGCATTCATGCGCTCTATGTTTTCTTTAGTTGTTTCATTCAGTTTTAACATCAATTCAGCACGGTGTTTAGCATCAAAATTTAGTTTTTCAGAAGATGACAAAGGCATTAAATCAATAGGAGCATGAGGCAACAAGCCATAAACAATCTCAAAAGGACACATCTTCGTAGTCGAATGCAACGAACGATTATAAGCAAATTCAATATGAGGCAAACATTCTTCCCACATCTTTAGATTTTTCTTTAAAACAGCCCTTAACATAGTTGACAAAGCTCTATTCACAACTTCAGTTTGACTATCAGTTTGGGGATGACAAGTAGTAGAAAACAAAAGCTTAGTCCTCAATTTAGCCCACAAAGTTCTCCAAAAATGGCTAAGAAATTTAGTGTCACGATCAGAAATAATTGTGTTTGGTACACCATGCAAGCGAACAATTTCTCGAAAGAACAAATCAGCAATATGAGTAGCATCATCAATTTTATGACATGGTATGAAATGTGCCATTTTAGAAAATCTATCCACAACCACAAAAATGCTATCACGCCCCCTCTTAGTCCTAGGCAATTCCAACACAAAATCCATTGAAATATCTTCCTAAGGAACACTAGGAACAGGTAGAGGCATATACAAACCATGTAAATGTAAGCGTGACTTAGCCTTTTGACATGTAGTGCAGCGAGCAACAAATCTCTCCACATCTCTTCTCATCTTTGGCCAAAAGAAATGACCAGCAAGTATGTCCTCCGTCTTCTTGGCTCCAAAATGCCCCATCAAACCACCTCCATGCGCTTTCTGCAACAACAACAAGCGAACGGAGCTAGCTGGAATGCATAGCTTGTTAGCTCTAAAAACAAACCCATCATTGAAGACGAATTTGTTCCATGTCTTTCCATCCTTACAATGCAACAACGCATCTTTGAAATCATCATCATACACATATTGGTCTTTAATTGTTTCTAAGCCAAAGATTTTGTAGTCAAGTTGTGTCAACAAAGTATATCTCCAAGACAAAGCGTCAGCAATGATATTCTCCTTCCCTTTATTGTGTTTAATAACATAAGGAAAAAATTCAATAAATTCGATCTATTTAGCATGTCTACGGTTTAATTTTCCTTGACTATGAATATGTTCAAAGATTCATGATCAGAATGTATGACAAATTTCTTGGGCCACAAATAATGCTGCCATGTTTCTAAAGTTCTCACAAGAGCATATAATTCTTTATCATAAGTAGAATAGTTCAGAACAGGTCCACTCAGTTTTTCACTAAAATAGGCAACAGGTTTTCCTTCTTGTAGCAAAACACCACCCAATCCAATCCCACTAACATCACATTCAAGTTCAAAAGTCTTATTAAAATCTGAAAGTTGGAGGAGAGGTGCATGTGTCAACTTATTTTTCAACATGTTGAACGCGTTCTCTTGTGTTGTGCCCCAAGTGAAAGGCACTCCCTTCTTTGTAAGCTTATTCAGTGGTGCTGCAATGGTGCTGAAATCTCGCACAAAGCGACCATAAAATCCCGCGAGTCCGAGAAAGCTCCGCACCTGTGTGACCGTTTTAGGAGTTGACCAACTCTGAATTGTCTCAATCTTGGCTTGATCAATCTCAATTCCGTGCGGAGTCACAACATAGCCAAGAAACGAGACTCGATCGGTGCAGAAACTGAACTTCTCAAGGTTACCAAACAAACGTGTATCACGCAAAGCATTAAAAACAGCACGTAAATGGTCAAGATGTTCCTCTAAAGATTTGCTATAAATCAGAATATCATCAAAGCATACCACCACAAATTTTTCAATGAAAGCATGCAAAACCTCATTCATCAACCTCATGAAAGTGTTAGATGCATTAGTTAAACCAAAAGGCATCACTAACCACTCATATAACCCGAACTTAGTTTTGAAAGCTGTTTTCCATTCATCGCCCAATTTCATACGAATCTGATGGTAACCACTACTCAAATCAACTTTAGAGAAAATAGTAGAGCCACTCAATTCATCAAGCATATCATCTAACCTAGGAATAGGACGATGATATCTAATGGTAATGCTATTAATAGCTCTACAATTAACACACATACACCATGAGCCATCTTTTTTAGGTAACAAAATCACTGGAACAACACATGGACTAAGAGACTCTCTTACGTACCCTTTATCAAGTAAGTGCTAAACTTGACGCTGAATCTCCTTAGTTTCCTCCGGGTTGGTTCTATATGGCGCATGGTTGGGTAGTGAAGCTCCCGAATCAAATCGATTTGATGCTCAATTCCACGCACCGGTGGCAGCCTCGGTGGCACTTCATTGGAAAAAACATCCGCATACTCCTGCAAAAGGTTAGTGACGGCAGGAGGAAAAGAGACAGGTATATTCTCAAAAGAAAACAAAACCTCCTTGCACACAAAAGCATAACAAACAGTGTCACTTGTATCCAAACCGACAATATCAGATTTAACAGCAAGTAAACAAGAACCTTTCAATTGAATCACATTTTTCTTGCCATGGTCAGATTTAGATTCTATCTTGTTATGGTGCACAAGTTCTTTGGCGACAATCTGAATTTTCACTTTTAGCATGCTCCTGATTGTTCTCTTTCTTAGCTCTAGCAACATTATCCTCAAAAACAGCTTCAGCAGTCATAGGACGCAACACAATTTTCTTCCCATTATGCATAAAAGAGTATTGATTTGTTCGACCATGATGCAACGTGTCTTTATTATATTGCCAAGGTCAACCCAAAAGCAAAGAGCAAGCATGCATAGGTACGACATCGCAATCAACAAAATCATAGTAAGAACCAATTGCAAAATTTAATCTCACCAATTGTGTTACCTTAATTCGGCCACTGTTGTTGAACCACTAAATGTAGTATGGATGGGGATGTGGTTTCGTGCGTAAAGCTAGCTTGGTGACCATCTCGGTACTCACCAAGTTTCTACAACTTCCCCCATCGATGATGGTGCGGCAGGAACGATAGTTGACGACACACTTCATCTGAAAAAGAGTATGCCGCTGATTCTGCTCCGCCTTGCCCATTTGTGAACTCAGAACATGCTGCACAATAAGGCTCTCATATTGGTCTGTCTTCGCTACCTGTGTCGTTAGCTGCAAGCAAAGCGAGCGCATCCTCGTCCAATTCACTAGCAGAAGAATACTCACCATTGTCCCTAATGACCAGAACACGCTTGCTAGGACAGTCCTTCCGCAAATGCCCAAAGCCCTTGCATTGATGGCATTGAACATCCCGTGTTCGTCCTGTGGAAGCAACAAAAGAAGCACTCTTGACAGGCATGTCTGCAACCTCTTTAGCGCGAGAGGGAGCTGAAGAAGGTGTTAGCCGCTGTTTGTTGTTGTTGGAAGGTGTCGGTGTCGGTGTCGGTGTCAAGGCCGATGATCGACTTGGTGGGGCAACAGCGCCATACCGAGCCGTCCAAGAAGTTCTACCTGCAGAAAAGTTAGCCCTTATACGCGCACATCGGCCCTGCACTTCTCTTTTAGCTTTGCAAGCATAATGAAATAACCGAGTCATATTATTATACCCTTTGTAACTAAGAATATCATAAATTTCTCGGTCTAAACCCCCCAAAAATCTAGCCATGGCAGCTTCCTCGTCCTCTACTAAACCACAACGCAACATACCCATTTGCATCTCTTGATAATATTCTTTCACACTCTTACCATCCTGTTTCAACTGTTATAGTTTATTTAACATGTCACGTGCATAATATGAAGGTACAAATCTAGCACACATAATTCGTTTCAAATCATCTCAATTAGGTGGCAAAGCATTCATATGAGTACGACGGTATTCACTCCACCAAATAGAAGCAAAATCAGTAAACTCACTAGTGGCAGCCCTAACCCTCTTATCCTCAGGAACATCATGGCAAGCAAACTTTTGATCTATCGCTAACTCCCATGAAAGGTAAGCATCAGGATCATACTTACCATCAAAAGCAAGCATAGTGAATTTAATCTTACCAAATGAATTGTCATTAGCATGTCCTTCTCGACGTGGCTGACGATGAGCCATACCACGGCCGTTGAAGCGAAGCCGTCGCTGGTCCGGATCATCCTCGGAATCACCAACGCAGTCATGGTCATCCATCTCACTGCCATGGCGGGATGCTTGGGCGATCTCAGCAAGACGCCTCACAATATCATCAAGAGTAGTGTTCACGGTGGCCACAGAAGCTTCCAAGGATGTAAGCTTCGTGTTGGTATCAATTTGCGTGCGCTCCACATGAGCAAGCTATTTGTTGGCGACACGAACGTCCTCCTCGAGCCCTTGGGTGCGATCCCTCACTAATCTATCAAAATGTTGAATGATTCCTCTTGTTCGTGGAGAGTGGGAACACCCTGATTGGAAGGCTCTTCACCTAACATGGTTAGAAAGAAAAGAAACAAACAAAAACAAATACTATATGATAGGAAAGAAAGGGGAAAAATTCTACAAAACTATTTGGATGTGGTTCTATCAAGTCACTCACTCTCAACCTGTTCAACAAGTTCTTACCAATTCTCACCATGCTAAACAGGAGGTGACGGCAACCGTCGGACTGGACAAACCTCTGGAGAAAGGTGTATCGATGCCTTAGTCGCTTAATCTCTGTCAAGTATTAGTCGAACCGGTGGAGCTATGGGTGGGCTAGTAATGAGACAAAGAAAAACTAGAAACCACGTTAGTCAAAAGCAAGCTGAATAATCGTTCAAGGTTGGTACCGTGCTGGTCCTAGGCTAGACGTAGTAGAGATGTGAGCCTAACCACAAAGGACGCCACAAGACGCAAACCAGGAACGATGACAGGAGTTGACAAACAAAGAAGACAGGATATATCAAAAACTCACAAATCGGCCTTTTTTTAATTTTTCCTTTCTTTTTTTCTCATTTTTTGCGCTATGTTTTTTTTGCGCTTTCTTTTTTTTGCGCTCTCTTTTTTTTGTTTTTTCACGTCGAGGAGCACACAGAAACCGACCACAGAAATTTTTAGGTCGAACGGACAAAAAATATGTCCCGAAGCTTGTCGCCTCGAAAATAGAATTTTGCAAGCGGAATTTGGCGATTCTAAATTTGGCAAAACCGACGTTGTAACTTTTTCTGTAGATGTCCGTGGATATATTATAAGCCTGATTCCGAGTCCGTATGTAAAAGATATGACTGTTTTATGGAAGGTCACTCGAAATAGGGTTCTATTTCTTTTCTAGTGGCGGCAAACTCAAAAGCATTCGGATTCAAGGAAACGAATAGATCTAACACAAACGGAAAGCGATTTGGTGGATGGCAGCGATGGTGGAGATAACGACAAAAGTGGTGATGGCGGCAAAGATGGTGATGGCGATATGCGTGGCAAGAACTCGAAACTCTAAACGACGTAACGCTAAGACCAGCAACTTGACACAACAATGTAACAGAAAACTCAACAAGCCCTAACTAAGCAGTACTAGCAGAAAGGCTCAAGGGTTTATAGGATTACGAAAAAACTAATCTATTAATATATATATATATATATGGCTTTTTTTTACTGTAGGTATAAGAAAATTACGAAACAATAAATCTCTCACCGAGCAACCTAAAAGCTCTGATACCACCTGATGTGCGCAAGGGTGTCTCGATCTTTTGATGAAAGGATAAATCGATTGGATGGAGCAACGTTGGCGATTTGACTACAGCTGTCCAGGGGCGTTGCGCCTTAGCAATCGTTACACCAACTCCAGAGGCAGTCGTGAATCTCGACGGATGCACGGTTAGCCCAACCACGGGGGTATTTGTTCCGGCAAGCAATCGAGAACTAGCAAGAACAAGATGAACAAGCAACTCAATTTGCGGATTAAAAATGTAAGATTGAATCAACAAAAGTATCAAAGGTAGGGTTCCGTAACGAGCAAACCGGCGATCTAACCCATCACGGGATTACACGGCAAAGTAGCGAAGCTAAACTTTAATCTAAACAAAACCCAAAAAACCCTAAATGGGTACCTAGCTATTTAAAGGGGTGTTGGGGTCGTCCCCTTACCTTGGGACGTGTCCCTTGTGGACCCAACTTGATACACAGCCTATTGGGCCCTAATAAGGTGACACAACACCTTTGACAGAAAAGGACTCAGTAGTAAAACAAAGATTACAGCTGTTTCAGAACAGATATTTATATGAGGCTGGATCCAAGTAGACTTGATAAGCTTTCCATGAAGTACTTGCACGCCCAAAATGGAGTCCGTATAAAGTCGTGGCGGTCGTCACAAGTTAGTGCTGTTCTGCAGTCCGAATCCAGCCCGCTTGAATATGTTTCCTTTTGGGTCCTGTCCATCATTCGTAACCAAAACAAGAGTACAAATGTTTCCATGGTCTAAATAAGATGGATAAGAAGATAAAAACGAACTCACCTGGTAGTTTATTTGGCGTACACGAGCGCGAGTAATTGGACCAAAAATCTATTGTCATTGTATAGGCGTGGATGTATCGATCGCGTTGATGACCTCATCAACAAACCGCAAGGTAGAGCAACTCGTTGTACAGCTCACCCGCATGCCAAGAGTCGTGGCACTACATGGAGCTCTTTGCATGCCCACGTCAACCGACAGCTTTAGAGGCCACGATGCGTGGCATGCCCTCATCATTCGTCGTCTGGGCCCACCTTAGTACTCTACAGAGCAGTCACATCCGGTTGGCTTGCTTGGAGAGACATTGACCAGACTAAGCATACCTAATTCAGCAGAGTGGGTCTTACTCCTACACATATGTACCAGCACTGTGGACTCCCCTTGAGTTATAAAAGGATGATTCATACCACTAGAGAAAGGGAGAGATTGGATCCACACGATGGGAAAGAAGGGCTCATCCTCTCCCACTTAGAACATCCTTGAGAGCTCACTGTAATTTCCACCATCACCGTCCACCAAAGAACATAGAAGTAGGGTATTACGCCTTCGAGTGACTCGAAACTGTCTAAGAAAGCTTGCCTCCCTCGTTTTTCTATCGCGTGATACATTGCCTCGTTTTCGTGCACCCGCTCCCTGGCCGAATCTCCGAAGGGGGAGTACTCGCTTCTCTGCTAGAGGAGTCTCACACTCCGACAGCTCGCGCGCTAGGTAAGGGAGCGCTTGTGCGAATTCAGGTTTTTGTGCCCGTCGGTCGCCGCCATCGTGTTTTCCTGCTGAGAAGATGGTGCCAGTGTGCTGGAGGTGGCCCACCGCACACCACCGTTGTCACTTCTGGCTCGACAAGCACTGGCCAATCACGCTCGGCCGGCGCCACATCGTCACCCCTGCGTGGGGCAAGCTGCTTCGGCGCCCTCACAAACCAAAGGAGCAGGGGAAGGGCCCGGGCTGTGCAGCGCTGGCCTCCTCCCCCATACTACGAGTGTACGCACGGTGCATGCCGACCCATCGCTACCTCGACATCGACTTTGCTGCCTCACTGAGTGCCCTGCTCATCCTCCTTTCCAGGATAGCCGGGGGCTCCCACCACACATGTTACATCAGATAAGTATTCGCAACATGTTCAGATCCTCTTTTTCAATAAGTCTTTTGCCAATCTCTTGCTTGGGGAATCCTTCCCCTTTGTAATGTCTACAAGCTCACATGCTGTCAAGTGAATTGTCCCTTTCTTCCTTGGTTGCGAGTGGGAGCTAGTCGCGGCACCCATTTGGGTAATCAAGTTAACTTGGTGTCATGCATGGAGGACAGGTGTTCGGAACGTGGGCCTTGCTCGGTCCTGAGATCTTGAGCGAAACCCCTATGTCGGGTCAGCTTAGACCTCGGTGATGAGCAGCGGTGCTCGGTCTGGCCAGTTCCACTTCAGGCATTGCTGAAGTCCGGGCGTCGCTGGTTACCTGTTTACCCTCACGTCTTGCCAAAGATTAGCTTCCCAATGGACCACCGAGAGGCAGAGATGGGTGAGCTAAGTAGCTTGACCATGAATAACCCTTTCAAGCAAGACTCTATTCTTAATCGTGTGAAGGATAAAATGAAGCTGCAACAGATGACACATGAGTTTGGGCGACCTAGTACTGTGATCGAAGGATAGGTGTCCGGAACATGGATAGTGCCTTGAGTGCTGCTGAAGTCCCAAGGTCTATCGAGCAAAATTCCTCTCTCGGGCCAGCTTAGAACCCGGTGACGGGCTGCGATTAAAGCATCTAGGCCCCCGTTGTTAATTTTGGTAATAAATGACAAACACTAATTATGGACTAACTAGTCTACTTGAGTGGTATATTTGAGTTAGGACCACATGATGTACACACCATGGATAATTACCGAGCATTAAAATTGAAATCTAGCGTTTTATTATAATCAATCGAGGCGTTGGGCGATAGAATTTTTATTAGGTTTGTTTCTAGCTTTACAGTACTATCAAGAGGGGTAATGACTTCGGTAAAGAAGCGATCAAAATGCCACATTAGGTCATTTGCATAAGGGCACTTGTTTCGTATTTCATTCATCATATTTTCTCTGACCATATCCGGTCTGACTGTGGGCACCAGGCCAGTCTGACCGGCCCGGGCTCAATCTGACTAGGCGGCTGGTGAGCTGGTGAGACGACCGCAACTTGGTGATCTAGAGTCGCCAGAGACAACACCGGTGTGACTGGACCGAGGGCGGTCTGACCGGAGCCGTCGGCGATCTAACCGGTCGGCCCATGGCGGTCTGACCAGCAAACCATCACCTGTGCATTAAATGCACTGTATGGCTAGTTTTCTAGCCATTACATTGAATGCCGGTCTGATTAGCTACCCCATGGCGGTCTGACCGGCAGGCATCTGACGTTGGGGATTTCGCCCCCAACGACTAGTTTTTGTGGGTGGGGGTATAAATACTCCCCCACCAGCAGCAAGGGGACTCTCTTGGCACTCATTTCACTTGCATACACCTCTTGCATCCACTCTCACACCTCTTGGGCATTTATTCATCCATTGTTGGTGTTGGAGGGTTGATTGAACCAAGACAAGTGCATTGTATCATCGATTGAGCTAGTGTGGCGCTTGATCATCTTCGAGTTGGGTTGTTACTTGTTACTCTTGAAGGTTGTCGCCTCCTAGATGGCTTGGAGGAGTTGCCTGGTGACCTCTCTAAGAAGATTGTGAAGGAGGCCCGCTGTTAGTTGTGAGTGGTTTGGAGTTCACCATCTTCGGAGCAAAGGAAGAACTACCCTAGTGATTGAAGCTTAAGTAGTTCACTTCGAGGCCGGCTCCCACTTTGCCCACCCTTTGACGAAGGGGTTCGGTGGCTTCGTGGTTTGAGCAGTGAAGTTGGGCTCGCCTCAACGGGGATTAGGAAATCAGCGAGTTTCCAAATCTCGGGTGAAAAATTCCTTGTCTCTTGTCTTATTTACTTATTGCATTTACTTATGTGTAATTTACTTTCATAGAGACATACTTGAGCCCTTATCACCCTAGGATTGCAAAATTTAATCTAGTTGCTTAGTTAGTCTCTCTTCACCAAGCCTAGAAACTTAGGTTAGTTTTGATTAGGTGTCATTTATTTTTAATATTGCCTATTCAACCTCCCTCTAGTTGACATATCGATCCTACAGCGGTGCTCGGTCTGGCCAGTTCCACTCTTTGCAACCGAAGTCTGAGTGCCACGGTCGACCACATCGTATGCACATGCTTGGGGGCTTCCCTCTGCTCCCAATCACACAAGATGCCTGATCTCAGGCACAAATGAATGTTGAACCAGCCCAACTAACACGTAAGACATTCAGGTCTACACCGACAAGAAATTCCTCAACCCCGGTCCCTATCTAGCTCCATGCCCGGGGTTGAGGCTGGGGGCTACTATCGAAGAAGTGGGAACTAGGGTTTCATTACCAGCTACTCAGGGCATAACTGCCACTAATCCCCGAGCACGGTCCCTCGTGGGCTGTGCTCGAGGCACACCGGCCCCCGAGCGTGCCTTCTTGGAACATATCCGTCCTCGAGCGCAACCTCCCACAGGTGGTGCTTGGGGCGCATCTGGCCTCCAAGCGCCCCCTTTGTGGGCAGTGCTCGGGTCACCTCTCTCCTCGGGAGTGACCCTCCACGAGATGTGCTCAGGGCACATCTCCCCCGCTCTTGGCCCCCTAGTGCTCGGCGGACATGAGGAACACAAGCAGAACGTACAAGATATACATCTTCACGAGACCTACAAGATCTACATCTTCAAGGTGTTGAAGATGCAGCTCGTGATGTCGGAGATCTCCTCCAGGAAATGTCTATCATGAACTCCTTCATCATCCACATCTTCGAGAAGCTCGTCCAAACCAACAAGAAAACCTATGATCAACAATGGGAGAGGTCATGGGTGCCCCGAGCACGCGGTGTGCCCCAGGCGCATGACTGCCCTGAGCACGATGGCTGCCCAAGAACAAGGCACAAGCGACTTGGGGGCCCAGGCAGAGGTCCGAACACGCCCTTTGCCCCGGGCTCTCCTCGAAAAGCTCCGTCCCGTTTATGAGTATCGGTGGGCCTAGAGGACTGGTGTTGACCAACACCCTGCACAAACCCTAGGGTAGAGCAACTCGGTGTACAGCTCACCTGCATGCCAAGTAAAGCTAGTAAATTAAATACCGAGTAAAAAAGTTTGCCTTCCTCATTTTTCTATCGCGTGATACATCGCCTCTTTTCCGAGCACCTACTCCCTAACCGAATCTCCGAAGGGGGAATACTCGCTTCCCCACTAGAGGAGTCTCACACTCCGATAATATATGTCGATGGGTTATACCCGAAAACTATATTTGTAGAGTATGGGGATCATTGATACTAAGGTATATTGTAGTAAGAAGACAGGGTATAAGGATTTTTATACAGGTTTGAGCCCCAACTTATGAGTAATAGCCCTACTCCTGTTAACCGAAGCCAGTGTTGCAATTATATATCAATATCATATGAGTACAATATTGAGGATGACCTAATCTAGTCTATGTCAGCCTATTGGTGTAAAGCTCTCGGCTAGTAGTAGTCGACATTCTCAAATAAGAACTTGGCGATATTGGAGGTAGCTCTAGATCCCTCTTGTCGGCTTATGTAGCTCTGTATTTGGTCTTTCTAGGCTTGCCTTTGCTTCTGTTGGCGTGTTTTGGTGTATGTTGGATTTTGTTGGTTTGTCCCCTCTCCTCTTGAGGTATATTGTATTTATAACCTAGGATGCATTCTTGTCCAAGTAAAATTAGGAAATCAAGTATGGATACAATCCGAGTAGATCTTGTAGTGTCTAAGTAAGACTATTTCTGTTTCCTTATCTGGATCACCTTTCATATGAGGTTTTATTCGGTACAGGACATGGTATATGGTGGTGTTAACACCAAAATTTGGTAAGCCTCGAAGTCATCACCGGCCTAGAGTCAATATCGGCCTCAGAATCCTGGAATTGGCCGATGAAAATTAGCAGTCGTCAGCAGTCGGATTCTTAGTGGATTCGGTTAACGAAATTAATCAATTAAAGGACGCTTATCCAGAAGAAGCCGAGTTCAAAAAGGATGCCGCATGGAAATTTATCTATTAATTAGGCAGAGTCAGTTAGTTTTTTTTTATTTTTAGGAAAGATTGTTTAGAGTCCGATCAGGACTTGTATCTTTTACTTTATCTTTAGAAAAGTTTGTATCGCGTCCAATAAGGACTAGTATCTACCCATGGGTATAAATATGTACACCCGGGGTCATTGTAAACTATCTCTCGATCAATACAACTACTCTCGGCACATCACCACCCTCTTTTCTAAGGTCTTTACTACCAGCGGAACTTGGCACCTGACGCGGGGCTATATCAGCTTCGATCTCCGGCGAAGGGGTAAGCCCTAAGTTCCACCGGCCCTAACAATTGTATGGCTATATTTGTATTGTTCAAGGCTGCATCGCTTCGATCTCTTGGTTTGCTCTGGTTCAATTGATATCTTTGCCTACTTGATATCTCGATTCTATCTTTAATTGCATTATGTTTAGAGACTCATCAGTTTAGTTGGGACTATCTCGGTTAGGTCTGATCTTCTGGCTTAGTCAATATATCTTTACAATCACAATGTTGATTTAGATAGATTCGTTATATCCATCACATTAGACAGATTTATCGGCTCATTGAGTATTAGATTATTATATACAATCTCGTGCTACATCGATTAGATTCGATCTATTAGATTGTTGTTGATAATCTATGTCTTGTTAAGTCGATAGGTTCATGCTAATGTTTCATCAGAGTGGTAGCCCATCTTATCTTATGTGTTAAATTTTTCTTTGATGATTTTACTATCTTGGTTTAATTTAATGCATGACCACTTTGATAGGTATCATATCGGCTTGCTTAAATCTATCAGGCAATTATGAACCATATGCTGCATCGCTTGGGTTCGACCTATGGGTTTGTGGTTGTAAATTAGATTTATTTAAGTCAGTAGGCATCAATCATTGTTTCATCAGAGTTTCAACCGATGAGTCAACTGTCGAAACTTGGTTTCGGCAATAAAAAACTGGGGGTAGTAGTCAAGGGCCAAACGTGATGGGTTAGTATGCAAAGGGATTTAGACAGGTTCAGGCCCTCTCAATGAGAGGTAATACCCTACTCCTGTTTCGAGGATTCGCTCTGCCGAGTGGTTTATTGATCTCGTGATCTCTTTCAATCTGTACTCTCGTGAGTTTTCTCGATTTTCGTCTCTCTGTTTCTTTCTATCCCTCAAGGGACGCCCTACCCTCCTTATATAGGTTTAGAGGGTAGGCTCACAAGTCGGAGACCTAACTATACTCGGTATCGGACTCCATAATACACCCGACTCAGGACTATAAGTCGTTCCTTATTACACAAGGTAACGTAACACTTAAGTCCTAAGCCGATTACATCATCATGAATCATAACCTATCCCCTATAGCTAGTCGGATAAGCCAGCCATGAGAGTATCCGGTATCCATAATCTCCACACATACGGTATGGTTTTGCAATAGGCGCGATCCCAGGGACTAGATTAATCACAAATTCAATGTCACGATCAGGTGGCATTCCCAGCAATTCATCAGGGAACACATCTAGATACTCACGTACAATAGGCACTGAGTTCAACTCTAGAGTAGAAAGGGAGTGGAGTGATGGCTGCTGGGAGGTGGAAGCACGATTGGAAGTGAACTCAACAATTTTTCCATCGGTATTGATTAGAGAGATGGCCCTATTGGCACAATAGATGTTTCCTTGTGTTTGGATAACCAATCCATGCCAAGAATGACATCTAAGCCAGAGAAGTTTATTTGGATTAAGTTGGCTTTAAATTCTACTCCATTGATAAAGATTTTTACCCCTTTGCATACTTGCTTGGTCTTTATTGTGGTTCCGGTGATTGAATTAGCATGGCCTTTTCAAGCATATGGATTATGAAATTTTCTTGTTCTATGAACTTGGTAGATATGAATGAATGAGATGCTCCGGAATCAAATAAAACTAAGGTAGGGGTTGAATGAACAATGAACGTACCAAACACCACATCGGGTGCGTTGTCGGCTTCCTCCGCAGTCACATGATTGAGACGATCGCGAGCTGCATCTTGGTTGGGTCTAGGGCTAGTACGACCTCCTCACTGCCCTCCTGGGGCATGCGGTGGCTGCTGGACGGCACGGGGCTAAGATGCTGATGCCATCCTCTTTGGGTGTAGGCAATTGCTTGAGTAGTGGCCCAATACACCACAGTTAAAGCAATTGACATTTGCAGCCCTGTTTTGAACACCAGACAGCTATGTCACACGGTGGTATGGCTGAACTACAGCTGGCTGAGGACGTGGGGCTTGCACATGATGTCTTGGAGGTGGTGGTGCTAATGGACGAGTGCTAGTGGGCTGCCAAGCGCGGGGTCAGGATGAACTACCACCAACAGATTTCTGAGCCATCCACTCACACTTGCGGCTTTCAATAACGTCCTTATCACTTTCCTCCACACGAAGAGCTTTGTCCACTAGGGACTTCATGTTGGGAATTTCATGAGCCGAGAGTGCATGCTTAATTTCTGGGTTCAAGCGTTCCCAACAAAGATTGACTTTCCTAGCTTCGGTGGTCATTTCCTCAGGCACATACCGAGAAAGATAGTTGAACTTGTTGAGGAATTCCATGAATGACATATTGTTTTGCTGCAAGTTGCGGAATTCTTTCCACTTGATCTCCATGATACCCTCCGAGATATGAGCAGTGCGGAATGCCTCCTAGAAAACATTCCAAGTGACGGGCACACCTTGCGTTAGAACAGTTTTGTAGCTTTCCCACCATGCTGCTGCAACACCTTGGAGGTAGTAGGCAGCGTAGGCTACCTTTTCTTCATCATTGCAGCGGCAAAGGTCTAGCTTGCCTTCGATGTCGCGGAGCCAATCATCGGCATCCAAATATATGTTGGACCATAAACATTGTGCCCCCCTGATTGTGATCTTAGTTGTGTTCTTTGCCCAGCTCACCCTCTTGAGAATCTACTGCATCTCTTTTTTCAGTGTCCCTTTGCACAATCATGCTGGGTTGTTCTAGGTATCTCTTGGGACACATCTTTGAGCTTGGGGCTTGGAATATTTGGAGGCAAAGGAATGGTTTCATCTTTGATCATAAACCCCCTTCCTTGGATTCATGGAGGCAGCTCCTTAAGGGTGATCTCCTCCTGTTGTTGTTTCGGCTGAATGATAGAGACAAAGATGTAGTTCTTAACTGGACCTCTTTGTTGTAATTTCCCTTTTTTATGTACTCTTTCCTTTTTTTAATAAAGTGTTGTGTTCCTTTCAAAAAAAATCATTGGCATCCAAAGGATCGGTCGCCGAAGAGAAGTTTGGCGGGTATGTGTGCTGCACTTCCCCTAACTTGGATTGTACCTGTCCCGCATTGAGTGCGGCACCAAGATTCTTAGTGTTCTGAACCATTCTTCAAAACGACGGTTTTGCATGGCGAGGACTTCAGTCATAGTAGGTCTCTCATTTGGCTCCTCATGTGCAGCTCCTTGTTGGCTTGTACCGGTACCTTCCGTGGTGTTTGCATGAACAGGGTTAGGGATGCTGGGATTGGGAGGATTCCCATGGGGTTGCTGCTCACCGACGGCAGCGGTGGTGGCAAGGATCGCATTCATGGAACAAGTGTTGGTCATCTTGAGAAAACGAATGAATTAATTATCATAACGCTGGGGGTAAACCTTTATTTGCCTTTTGTTTTTATATGTGTGTTTTCTTTCTAGGTTTTCATGTCTTATATATAAATGTATATATTATTATTTA
This sequence comes from Oryza officinalis, assembly GCA_008326285.1. Taxonomy (NCBI): domain Eukaryota; kingdom Viridiplantae; phylum Streptophyta; class Magnoliopsida; order Poales; family Poaceae; genus Oryza; species Oryza officinalis. The sequence continues at coordinate 17,927,584 of BDMV01000001.1, read as the reverse complement.
TTATATTATATTATATTATATTATATTATTTTTTTTGGACAACAAGCATGAAACTTTAGCTTTAATGCTAAGTAAACATGTTTTTCCTGATTATTCTACCTTACGATCATACAATCAAAAATCCATAAGAACCAACAATCAATAATCACCACAAACCTAACATACAAGAGTGTATTTAAACCAACCTATTAATTCTAGCCCAAGTTGATTATATTTTCTTTTGGGTAAAGGAGCATGCATCATTTAGATGGTTCTACTTATTAATTTGGCTAGTCCCAAAGTTAATTAGATCATGGAACTTACTAAGGCCATCAAGATTAGTATAATATCCACCCTAAAACTTCTAGGATTGTGTGACGACTATTTTCTTCTACAAGCCAACAACGAAGGACAAACAAACAAACAAAACCCAAGCTCATCCTATCCCAACTAATCGTTTTCACGTTCGCTAAACAAATATGTTTGAAAGTAGGTAAGAAGTTAGAAATAAATGACCAAATCTCTCTTTTCTTTATGTTTCAAACACTTTCGGTACTATTTTGAATGAGGTAAGTAAGGACTCAAACATTTATTTTCAAGAATTATTTTGAAGGCTAGACAAAGGTTCTTTTTTTTTAAAAAAAAGAATGATTAGGTAAGAAGAGAACTTCTGAGAGAGATAATAGCGGTAGAAGGTATTCTAAAATTTTTCACAAATAATTTTGCCAACTAAAATGGGAAATTTCTTTTTGTCTTTTTACAAAAATTAAGTCCTTATTCTAACGGTCATTCTATCTAGGGCTTCCTACAGTCAGTATGGCTCTGATACCAAGGCTGTCGGCACCTGAGGATGGAATTCTAGAATATCTGGAGCATAAACTGTACTAGTCCCATGATCAGTGGCTAGTACACGCATCCACAACATTGTCATCACATTCATACAACATACATAACATATTAATGGATAAAAATGTTCTTATAACTTAGCGGTGAAAGAGTCATAGATAGAAGCTAGGCCGACCGGCCAAAAAAAAAACTTTAAAATGCAGTGGAAAAATAAGATATAAGATACATAAGTTCTTCAGTATGCCCATCTACCAAACCACATAGGCAACCGAATAGAAATCACCCTAGAAAGAACCACTCTTGAAAACTCTGGTACCCGGTGCAAAGTAATCGTCACTAGCCACCTCACATCCTGCATCCAATTCTAAAAACAACAATAAGAGATGGGTCAATACACTAGGTATTGGCAAGTCCTACCCAAACCTTAGGAAACCTAGGACTATTGCAATCTGAGATCAAAGATGGCTATATTTGTGACTCGTTTTTAGCATAAAGCAAATTTTGTATCGCAATAGTAAAGAATAATAGATTGCGGTGGAATTTTAAATCAAAAGTAAACTATAATAATAGCATCATAATTATTTTCATAGTATTATCCTTGTGCCCTCCATGGCAGCAAGTAAACATTTCACCATCAGCCCACATCGGGCAAAATCATCATCATTATTCACCGTACCCATTTCACAAATTATTTAATAAATCACCAAGACTATACTTGTATCATTTCACCAAGTCGCTCATGACCGTGAGAACAGCTAATCGATTAGTTTAGACTCTGCACAGTTTCTGCACTATACCCACATGACACGAGCTAGCAATCATGTAAATTTAAATGTACATTCAAATGAACATCCAATAAAACTCCAAGATAAAATATGATGCATGATGCATGAACATGTTCAGTGCATAGAGGGTGATTTAATATAATTTAGGAGAAAGAAACGCCTAAACCCGATGTTGTATGTGGGAGTTATTGCATTTTAAAGATTTAAATATGATAAATACAAAAAGTTACTATTCAAATTTGAATTAGTGAAAATTTTCATAATAGTGGTGCTAAGTTTGAGTGTGTAGCATTAAAGAGAAAATTAAATTATTATGAACCTAACAAAATTTGGTTCACCTCAATCGAAGTTAAAACGAATTTTCTATGATTTTTCGAAGTTTTTGCGTTTTTCAATACAAAAATAATTAGCCGAAACCATTTTCTCGGATTTATTAATTTTCTTTATTACAGGACGAAAGCGTACTTTGAAGAATACGCTTTCCAACTGGGAAGACGTATTTTCGGTTTAGGCATTCGTTTTAAACAGTGAGCTCCACGTGTCAGTCTCTCGGAGATGTATAACTCGAACCCTAGCCTTTCCTCTATTTACATATAAGTCCAGGGTCCCACATGTAAGTGTTTTGGCTTTTTGCATCTAGAACCCTAATGTTTTGGTTATTTGCGAATAGGTCCTGTCGTCTTCCCCACCAGCAGAGAACGAATGGGGAAGTCATGGGGGCGGCTCGGCTTGAGCTCGCCGGCAGCGGACGGCGGAGGGGATGGCTCGAGAGAGGCTCGAGAAGGCTAGAGGGCGTGCTCGCGCTCGTCCTAGAGTCGGCAGCGTGGTCGGGGAAGGCTGGAGGTGGTGGCGCCATGGCCAGTGGTGGCGGCGGTTTGGGACGGCGGCGGACAGTGGGCTACGACGAACGGCGGCTCGATTAAGGGAGAGGGGAGGGCCTAGGGACTAAGGCGAGTCTTACCCTGTGCTCGGTTGGAGTGGATGTGGTCCGAGACGGCGTGACGACGAGCTCCCGAGGTGGCTGGCGGCAGTGGCGCTCCGGCGAGGGGGACATAAAATTGATTGCGGAATGGATTTAGGGAGGTCCTGGGAGTGTGCTGACGCAAGGATTTGGTCCGGGACTCATCGAGGCGGCGATTTGCGTGGCACGAGGTGAGGGGTGGCGCCCTGGCTGGTGCGAGGCAGTCGCGGCCGTGTCGATCAAGAGGGCTTCGGGCTTCGGTTAGGGATGGGGGATGTCAAGTGTGGTATGGGGAGGTGGCTGGCGCGGTTGCTCGATTTATAGGTGAGGAGGAATGAGGCGGCCGCATCGAGCACTTGTCGCGACTCGTTTGGCCGGAGCACGGCGGCAGCGGGAATCACGGCTGGCAGGGCTTCGACTTTGCGTTGGCTTTGCAGGCATGCACACAACTTTGCAGGCGTGGTCAGGTTGGCAACGTCACGTCGCGTCGTTGCTCGGGCAGAGAGGGGGAGAGAGACTGGCGGCATTGGATTGGTGGTGAAGAACGGCGGCTCTGGGTTGGCGAGGCGTGCGGCGAGGCCGGCTTTATCAGGCGTGGCAGGGCGGCGTCGGCTTTGCTCAGCTTTGCAGCGAGATTCGCAGGCAAGGGTGGCATGGCTGGCTTGGAGACGACGACTTTCAGCTCGCATGCTAGGTGTTCGACGAAATACCTACAAGGGGGAGAGAGGAAGAGAGGGACATGGAAAAACTGAGGGTTTTGGGGAATTTTTCGGATAGCTACAGTGCTAAAAAACTTGTGCAAATTTTATTGGAGCTTAGTGTAGTCATGAACTTCATTTTCTGAATTTCTGGGATTTTTCTCATGTGTAGTTTAATTTTGAAAATTCAAACATGTTCCCTGTTTTTATTCCAATTTAATTTAAATTAATTTGAGTGTTTTCACCCTTTTTTTAAGCAAAACTGAGCTATAACTAATTGGATTTGTTATTATTATTGTTAGTTTTATTATTAGTATCATTTTTCTCAATTTGAATTTATGTATGCAAAATGCAATGATGCATAGAAAATCCAAAAATAACTAATATAAATTCTCACCACAATAAATATAAATGGAAAAAATTTCATTGCATTGACTTTACAAGTTTTTACAATTTGGGTTTATTACAATTCAATCGATTGCCTTTGTATCATTATTTATTCAAGTGTCACAATCTACATCGGACATATAACCGATCGCTCAAAACCCTATCGACATCGGCTAATATCGCTACATCAGCTTGTTAGCCGATCAGCTTTTTGGTCATCAATGAATTTATCCATCTTGTCAGTTACAGGTTCAAACTGACTGGCACACCTACATCTAATCAAAATTTATGACCTACACTAGAGCTAAGCATATCTCCCAGGCCATTGTGTTTGTCGACATAGTTCGCGTTAACACAGATTTGGCACCATCGGCCGGGCACGGATTTTTCGTCAATAGGTGGATCCCGCCAAGCTTAATACAAAGTATGGTATCCCATGTATAAGACACTAATAATATATACTGACGTATCCTTTGTTGGTATTTGTTACGGTCACTGATAAATTCGCAAGCGCACGAATACCGCTGTAGCACTTTACGAACGTGTGTGTATATCTAGGAACAGAGTTCAACCAGGGACAACAACTAATGGTAGGCTTAGGCTAGAGAGGATTCCTATGGATTAATTAACTAGACTTAAGTTAAAGGTAAAACCTTATTGAATGCTTCGGGCATCGGCTCTCCCTTGGTCTGCCAAGCTGACCCCAACTTATAGCTCTATGATGTACCCGAACATAGAAGGAAACAAAGGACGGACAGGGCTGTCACCACCTGTCGCCTACCTCATTTTTTGTGGAGCACACAACAAACGAAGGCAACCGCTGGCCTAGACATCACCCCTAAGTTATTGATTATTACTCTAGCCTCACGGAAGAACTTTCTTCTTCATCCAGAGTCCTAGTACTACAGCACTTAATAATAAATACTAAGCGACGAACCCGCAACGATGGGAATTTATCTCATTTAAGCTAGTAAATTAAATACCAAAAAGATATCTCAAACAGTTACTTTATTAAAGAAGCATTCAGCGAGGTACAAGAGAGGAGAGAGTGTTGACAACTCCGGCACTCCTACCGAATTTTCCCTCATTCTCTACCTATTTTCTCCATACTACTAAATTGATGCCTAGTATATGAAAGTGAGTTGTACTCCACTTTGTTGTGCGTTTGAGAGTGACTTGAACTCCTCCTTTTATATGGCCATATGATGGTTGGAATGACGGTTGTGGAGTTTGGTTCACCCACAACCACCATCACCATCCAATGAGAGACCACCACATGCAAGGAGGTGACCGGGGGTGCCAAGGATGGATTGGCTGAACCCAGCCCACCGCCTTCAGCAACCGATATTCTTCAGTGAGGCTGGCAGGTGGGCCCCTATGACGGTGCACCGTGCATAGACTCATTTTTAGTCGGTTTTGACTGTCATGTGAGCCCTCCAATCCTTGTGCTCGTATATGATTGGCTGGAAGTACATTTCGTCGCATGGTGGGTGTATTTTCATCCAAAATCACCTGCATACAAATATTTACCATTACTCGTGGAAACGGTTAGTAATACACCCCTACCACTAAGTTTGATACATTATTATGTATTCTTTTATGTAGGATTTAACGATTAAAGTTGATACTTGATGACCATCAACAACACCCTCACACTTAACCTTTACTCATCCCTGAGTAAAGCTCATGGATTTCAACAGAGTAATAACCTCCTATATAATGATGCAACCATACAAGTTATTTCAAGCCATACTTATACCTATGAACTTTGAAGTGTCTACCATATCATCTTTAGTGATTAAAGAATGGAATGACCTTTACTCAAGTCACCTTTACTCCCTCTGATGATTTGCCTTGGGTTTTTCTTTTTGCTCACAAAAACATAACGTTTACTTTACTACTTAATTGATCCTCTTGAATCACTCAATGTGTTTAATCCTTATCAAGGCATTGATTCTGCCTTTTCTTATCCTACCATTTGTAATAAGGCTTATGTGGAGCTTAGGGTAGGGAATAAAAGCGGCATACTTGCATCAAATATATTTTTTTAGCTCATGTCTCATTTGCATGGATAAATGGAGGAGAGACTATAGTCATGTAGAGTCTTTATTTGGTGGATGGATAATAGATGTTAACTTCCAGTGTAGAAGTTTAGCATATGGTGGTCGAATCGAATATTTTGCTAATCCTTCAATGTAGAGGGAGAGCAATATATGGTGAATGTGTGCAAAAGATCTTGATCATGAAAGCATGAAGAGAATCTAACAAGGGTCTCAACAATTTGACTAAACTCAAAATGATAACAAGCAGCATATATATAAGGTTTATCAATATGATCGACATATGGCTTTGGTAGAAATGAAACATCAATTAGAAGTATGTAAAGTTATACCATTTTCTTTTCATAAAATTCCTAAGGATTAAATAGAAAAGAGCAAGCGTCCTATTGTTAGGCAATCTCCCATTCATCAATTAATTAGATAACATGTGTTCCTATTGATATATGTTCATAAGCAGCAAGTAGCATGCGAGGAATAAAAAGTATACAAGATATTTGTAGGCAAGTCATATACTCTAGTTGAAACATCCAAGCTTATTTTAATTTTGAGTTTAATTTTCTGATATGTTCCACAGTAGAAATTATCAAACTCAAAACTTAGGGAGATGTGAAGATAAACGTGCAAATCATCTCTTTGTGTGCATGTGAAGACGAGCAACCGTGTGTGGCATGGTTGCTATGTCTTATTTCGTGAATGTGTAGGAGTCGTGGTGTAGCACGGACATGGGTGATTTTGTCATGTGAGTGTGTCATATGAACACAAGATCACCCCCACACTTGTTCTTGTACCTGGGATGCTTCAAAGACAACAAGAGAAAAGGTGAAAGCAAAGCGACTCAATTGGTAAAAACTTGAGGAGTCTTTTATTTTATTTTATAGGCATAATTACATATGAGAATTAAAATAAACTAAGAAAATGAAAATTAAATTAATTAAACCTACGGGCCTACCGGGTAGAACTAGGGTAACTAGGGAAGGCTCAAGAGCTAGGTGCGCGGTAGAGCTTCTCCTTCCCTATGGCCTTGCACAAACGTTGCCACTTAGCGCAAAGACCACGGCGGAGGGAAATAAAGTCATCCTTGAGATCTGCAAGCTCAATTTTTCTCTCCGCCATGATGTCTCTTAGGCTCCTGTTTTCTGCTCGCAAATCCTTAACCGTGGAGGCTAAGTGAGCCATCGTAAGCTCACGTGGAGATTCCTCTTCACTACTCTCGCCAACCTCTTCATGGGAGGTGAAGAGAATTGCCTTCTGATTGGCGGGGAGTCCTGAGAGACCGCCATCTTCAACTTCTCATTGGGAGTGATGGTTGGCTTCAGCACCTTTCCGTATCCTGTGGGTGTCCTCACACCCAGGACGTGGAAACGGGGCTGCGACTGTGGGCTCTTCGGTGAGAAGGACGCAGTGTCCTGACTCTACCGGTGACAGCACACGTCCTCGGACTCGGTGATCACCGTTTCGGTGTGGGGTTCACCAGGTCGAAGGGATGGCCATGCAATCAAATTTACCAGAGGTTCCGGTCTTAAACACCTGAATTTCAGGTCGACTTCTTCTGTTCGAGACATAAGTAGTTGACTTGAAGTTTTAGTCCAAAAGACCTGAACTTCTAGTCCTCTTAGTCTGTTTTCCCGTGGGAGCAAACCTAGGGGCAAACCTCACAACACAAGTTGCAATAGATAGAGTAAATACTTAGGAACATGTAGGGAAACAAATACAACAAGCAAGACAAGAAGGAGACAAGGATTTTTCACCAAATTTTGGATCTCAATGATCCTACTCTTCGTTGAGGGAATCCAAGGAGCCGGATCGCTTTTAATCCCAAACCTCACCAAACTATCAACCATGAGGAAGCTTTAGTCTCCAAGCAACCACCAAGGCTTAGCAAGTTTCCAAGCGACCACACCTAGGTCCAAGCTTGGACAACGAGCACCCACCTCCGATGAAGCTTGCTCTACCAAGAAATCTACTAGAAGATAGCTCGATTTTCACTCAATCTTACCTCTTCCCTTATGGCGGTAACGCAAACCTTACAAACTTTCTTGAGCAATCCACGCGGTCGGATTCTCACAGGCGATGCCTAGCCGTCTAGGTGGAGAACCACCAAAAGTAACAAACACAATCAATGACTTCTTGCTATGAACTCAAGTGCTCAAGGATTGGAGTGAAACTCACTAGCTCTCAACTTCTCTTCTCAACCTCTCTCTCTTTTCAAACTCCCTCAAGGATGGGGTAGAGTTCACTAGCACTTAATCTCTCTTAATCTCTCAACCCAACTCTTCTCAACCTCCTCAAATCACCCCCACGAAGAACTACCAAAAAGGTAGGGATTTGGTGGGGCTACTTGGCTATGGATAGGTTTACTCTTGCCCTAAAATCAGTAGCCAATGGATAGTAGGGGTGAAGGGGTTTAAATACCCGAGTCCCTAAAAACTAGTTGTTACTCACAGATTCGAACACTGGAACTTCCAGTCGAAAAGACCCAAACTTTTGGTCCGAAGTTGTTGTCCCGGTGTAGAAGAAGGACCAAAACTTCAGCTCAGCCTTCCAAGACCAAATAGAGAACCTGGACCGGAACTTTAGGTCCCACAGACCGTAAATTCCGCTCCCCCTAACAGGCTAACAACACTATACAAAAACCGTCATAACTCTTTGCTCCGAAGTCCATTTTTGACAAATTTGGGCTCTATGGAAAGCTTATTGAAAGGGCTACCCAACCCAACCAGAAACAAGCTCTAAAACCACTCCTAAGTTAGGTTAAGGTTTGGGTTTATCTTAAGGTAGCACTTACATAGGTCACTTTCAACACTGAGACATAAACAAACACATCAATGTTACATCCCTCTTAATAGTACAACATTTTTATACTCAAATGCAAATAGAAAAGCTATACCACTAGGAATGCGATCACGCCATCTTTTTGCTTCACCTTAAGGGTTGTCAACGTCAACGCCATTTCATCACCGGGACTATTCACCTATAACTCATTAAGCACATTGGTTCCAAATCAGTTATACCATTGCCTTGATCAATGCCATTATGACTTCGGCTTGATGTTCATCAATGAATCACATACTCTTGATCTTTGGTATTCCATCTTGATCTTCTTCAACAAAGATTGATCCTCAGCAACTTGTGATTTCTTATGGCCATGATCGGTCCGTCAGTGTTCGGTCAAGCACTTGCACCTTCACCACGGCATCGGGTCCTTCACGCCAAGCCTCCTCTTGCCCTTCTCCCATGCATGGTCCATCGCGTAGCCAAGTCTTGCTAACCCTTCACCGCATCTTGCCATCTTCGGTCACTTGTAGCCTTGCATCACAATGAAACCTCATTGTATTCCATCTTCTTCATATCATCTTTATCATCTCTTCATCAGACTAATTCCCTGTTTGTATACTCAATAAACGTATTAATCCGCTAATCATTTGTCATCAATTAGCCAAAACCTGGCTTCGATGCTCTTTCAATGTCCTCGTCGGGTTTCGCGGGGGCAGGGATGGTCCTTCATTCCCCATCCACATCTCCCACGAATACTAGCATAGGGGTTCGGTTCAAATTTAATGTTTTTTAACTTATCTTATGTGATTATATTACTTATCTTTGAGAAATTATAATCTTTTATTTTTATCATGTCAATTAGTAGATATATGTTAATCTATTAATATAAAGTATGAATATATGTGTTGCATTGCATATATAATTTAACATGTATATACTATTTTAAGCGGGGACGAAGACCCTGTGGGGATAGATTTCCCATGCAAGGGCGGGATGGGAACAAACTTTTCCCCATTGTATTTCGCAGGAACAGGGACGGAAAAAGTTGTCTCACAGGAGCAAGGACCCGACGGTGATTTCCTTGTTGCCATCTCTATATCCGTGCAACATAAATGGACACGCCCCTCTCTTTTTTGCACATACTTCCCATAATGCAAGCCATTGGGCCATACATCCTTTCTCTTGGGCCTTTGACTAGGCCAGATTCTTCGTTCTATTCTTAGCACAGCCGTGAGCCGTGGGTCAAAAGGGATCGACATACTTTGGTCTACCAGTATTTGTGTGTTTGTCCTGTAGGCCATCAGATAATTCGCCTTTACCCTATCGATCCCTTGCTCGGTCTATCCCAGGCAGGCTAGCTACCAGCTCATTCTTGTGCAGTCCTCCCCGCTAAGCAGGCTTAATTTATCTAAAATAATAGAAAAAAAGGAAGCATCAACTACACCTCCTAGTCACCTCCCGGGTTGACTTTCCTTTATATGCGTAGCCACCATCATTGTGGCAGTATTCCAGTTGTCCGCCATGCCCAATGGGACTTTGTGTCTGCCGGCGTCATCTCCGTCTCCGATCAGTAAGATAGGCTGCTAGGCGGCGGCCGAAACAGGACTTAATGTAGGAGAGGACAGTAGGTACATCATCGTGGCAGATCATTTTACTCTTTGGACTCCATACCATATCTTGTTCACCGCTCTTTATTCATATTTATGTTTTCTTGGTAGGATTATTTCGTATCATCTGTTATTTGGTTTTAGAGATTTGGTCTAACTACATGTACATCGTATGTGCTATATCATATTACAAGACCATCATCTACTAAAGATAATTCATGATTTTGTACCGAGAAAATTGGTTTGATAGCCGATCGAACACCGATGCAATATTAATTGCATCGGCCATTCAGTTCATCCATTGGAATTAGAAAGATCAAATGCTAGCTTGGTAGCTCCTGCTGTCCTGCATGCCGTTCAACTATTAATCAGAAGTGTTCTAAAACAAATAATCAGAAATGTCCAACTGCTGTGCTCATCACTCTTGCCGAATGTTCGTCTTGGATAATTTAAAAGCAGGAGTGCTCAGTTTACTGCCAAGATAAACCTTATCATCTATTGTTAAAGCTAAAATTTGGTATTTGCTAATTTTTGGGGTGAAGTCAAGATTTGGAGGTGGTGTTTAGTTTGACATTGTTTTGGGAGTAAAAGTTTCTAAAATTACCAAATGTTGATAGAGATTGATAAGGTCGTGATGGTAAAGTTTTGTTTAGTTTGTTGCCTTACCAAAATATATTATGGTTGATTTTGGTAATAAATTAAAGAAACCCGTAACTTTCTTTAGAGAAAGGAGTAAATTGAAGTTTGGAGCATATTTTATTGTTGAAGTTTTGTTTTAGACTATTTTTTAACCAATGTTTTTATTTTAGGCCGGTCATTTTCCTTTTATCTTTATTGCACTTTAGTCTATCGCAACTCTATTCTCAAGTATATCGATGACCTCAACTATACTGGCTTTTGCACACTAATGAACTCTCAAAAATGTATGTAGAGTGACCTTTGACATAGAATGAACTAGATGTGGTGGTCCTAAGTGACACAAAGGCAAAATTACCTAGTTAAAAATGAAAATTTTGGATAAAAAAGATGGCTCAAACTAAAACTTTGGAAGTAAAAAAGGTAGCCCAAATTGTAATTCATGAATATAAGAATAAAACAATCCAAACTTTAATGCTTTTGGTAATTGGATAAACTCCAATGCCTCTCGAATGTTTTAACACCTGTCCATACTCCACACCATCTCACCTGTTTCTTCAATATCTTCACCCTCCTCGGCTCTTCCCCATCCCCATGTAACGCCTGATACCAAATTCCCAATTCCCCCCTCTTCTCACAACAATCTCACTGCGCGGCATCTGAAAAAAAAGAGAAAAGAATTATGCCGCCTCAGTCGTGGCTCCTTGCCAGTGTTGACGAGGACCATTGCCCCCGCCTTCTTCTCCACTCTTCCACCGTCTTCCTCAACCGTATCCTTTACCATCGCCTCCGGCGACCCTCGGCCGCCTCCATGGCCGACGAGGCAGAGGGTACGAAAGGCAGCTCTTACTGCGCTTCTCCTTGTATGGAAGAGAATGTGGACGAGTGCCAGTTAGTTGAGTCAGGGTGAGCATGCAGTTGAGGCTTCCTCCGTGGTGGCGGCGTTGGAGACGGATTCGCCGGAACGGGAGTGGTGGAGAAATGCGCGGTGCGCGCGTGCGGTGGCGACACTCTTCGTCGGAGTCGAAGAAGGGATGGCCAATGCACGACCTGTGATGTTATCCCATAGTGAGAAATTGTTATATTGGTGCTGTATAGCAATTCCAGAAAAGGGGGAAAAAGGTTCACTGTTATATTGGTGCTGTATAGCAATTCCAGTAGAAAATCGTCAGAATCTGATTTTTTGAGAGAACAACATAAGTACTATTATTGAAGTGACACTTGTGAATCAAATTATGCATTGTTAACATTCTTCGGAATTGGATTTTCATCCCTTGAGGATATCCTCTCGTTTCTTGCATGTCACCTAAATAGTCGTACACGTAGAATAACGAAAGGAGTTATTCGTGTTCAAGCTAGTTTCAACAATACTATTATAACTGTTACAGATCTGCAAGGTCGGGTGGTTTTCTGGTCCTCCGCGGGTACTTGTGGATTCAAAAGCTCAAGAAAAACATCACCCTATGCTGGTCAAATAACAGCTGTAGATGTTATTCGTACAATGGGTTTGCAACGAGCAGAAGTTATGGTAAAGGGTGCTAGTAGTGGAAGAGATGCCGCATTACGAGCCATTGCTAAAAGTGGTGTACGATTAAGTTGTATACGTGATGTAACACCTATGCCGCATAATGGGTGTCGACCTCCTAAAAAAAGATGTCTGTAAAAGAATTAAACCCCTTTCAAAAGAAATAAACGATTCAATGATCAAATAATAATAGTAGTCTACATGGTTTGAGAGGAGGTAGCAGGATCCACTCAAACACTACAGTGGAAGTGTGTTGAATCAAGAGTAGATAGTAAGCGTCTTTATTATGGTCGTTTCATTCTGTCCCTGCTTAGAAAAGGTCAAGCGGATATCGTTGAAATTGCCTAAAAATTTTAAAAAATTTGATAACATAGATTAGTATGAAATATATCACTCCACAAACATGCAAGGCTAAATTCAACTTTTACAAGTTGCAACAAAAATAGCAAATTAAACTAAAAATAGTTAACGTGCATTCGCAGTTATATTTGTTATTTTTGTTACAACTTGTAGAAGTTGAATTTAAACTTATATGTTTGTGAAGTGATATATTTCATATTAATCTATCTTGTTAATTTTTTTCAAAAATTTTTATGACTATTTAGATGACATTGTTGGCGCAGAATTTCGACCCGTCCAGCAACCAAACGGGTTCCGCGTTACCACGGCGGCCTGGGAGATCTGCTTAACTCCAGTGCAGGTCCAAATGGCTTGCCTAGTCGTAAGTAGAGCGTGCCAGTTGATTTGATCTGCAATCAACAAGAAACAAGTGAACCAAGTCAGAGAACAATGGCCGATCGGTCAGCAGACCGATGACACATTGTCATAGCCCAGCCGATAGGGCAAAGCTATATCGGCTCACTTAGAAAATAAGTAAGACATGAATCTAATCTTATCGGCCTTCATTGATATGTAGACCTCAACTAATAATATCGGCCGATAAGGATGACAAAGGTAACTACACCAGCTAGTACTCTAGTGCAACCTTATACGAGCCAATCGGCCAGTATAAACACGTCAACCATAAAGAAATCTTAAGATTACCTCACGATTGACATATCTATACTTATCAATCTGCACATATAAGTGGCAAACATATGCAAAAAACATAAAGCAATCACATATGTTAGATAAGACCGGCTAAAACCCCGGTACTATCCTTAATTACAACCGAAAACAGGCTTTGTGTTAGATCTCAAAACAGGACTAAGGTCGATGGCAACTCGAAGCGTGAATTGAGACTTAACACAAAGAAAATCAAGTCGTCGATTGCTTTTGGGGATGGCAGCTGCATTGAACAATCTAGCCAAGCATAAGAATTAAACCATCGTCGGCAATAAACCCTAAAGCGAGTAAACCGCTGGCAAGGCTTAATTAAGATACCTGTCAAAACTATTCAAGACATGATAATCGACGATCACATCATCGAGGCTTAACGTGTCTAAAGCGACACGTCAGCCCCGACGATGCAGATCGTCGGGGACGAGTTCTTACCTCTGCTCCGAGGAAGCAAGAACTCGTCGAAGAAGACCTCTTGCGAGGGTTGGCGATGCGCCGAAAGTAGATTGATTTGATTGTGTGATTGATTGAGAGAGAGATTACATGTACAAACTATCGGGATATTTATACCTGAGGTTACAACAGAACCCTTGTAGGACACGATCTTATCTACAACTAACAAACAAGTCCTTGCGGCAGACTTAAGCCACAGATTAGATCTACACTACTTAATTTACAAGATACAATTGCCTAAAACCGAGCTTTATCTCTATTTGGCAACTTCCTTGAAGCTTACTTCAAGCCCAGACCAAGCCCACGTTGACACTGTCAACTCACAACCCGCATCGGCCCACAACCAAACCAAATCCGTATCGGCCGATACGCTCTTTATAGCAACACCTCCCCAGTCCGATACGGTTACCGGGTCCGATACGAAGCCTGGTCCGACTCCAACTCAATCCTTCCTCTCTACTTCGGTTTCCTCTTTCCTTTCCAAGTCGATTACCAAAATCCGTCGTTAACAGACATACAAGAAATGAGGGAATATCCTCTCAAGGGATGAAAACACTTTCTCACATTCTTCAGCATTCTACACAGGACAGCCTGGCATGTTTATCCATGTCCTGGAATTAAGTTTAGCATTTCATTTTCCCTGGCAATGTTATGCATTGTTAACATTCTTCAGTGAATCAAATAAAATGATTAGTTCCAACTCACAAACTCACATTACTTTGACCTTGTTTATGCAGGCAGGCAACCACCTGTTGCTTTCCAATTCTTCAGCTGGCTTACGCATGGATTGCCAATAGAATAATCTCAAAAGTTTCCTTCAGACAAATGGGCATGTGGTTCTTCAAAGAGTGGACAACAACTATAGCCTGAGATATTTCACGAAAAATGAGGTATGGCACATCACCAATGGGTATAGCATCATGCTGGGAAAGGGAGCATTCGGTGAGGTCTACAAAGGAATTCTGGACGACGGATGCCCTGTTACTGTTAAGCGATACATATATGGGACCCTGAAAGAGGAATTTGCCAAGGAGGTGATAGTGCACTCTCAAATAAATCACAAGAATGTTGTTAGACTCTTGGGCTGCTGCACGGAGGAAAATGCTCTAATGATCGTTATGGAGTTCATCTTTAATGGGAACCTCGACAGTGTCCTCCACTGCAGCAACACCAAGGGACGTGTTCCTTTCCACTTGTACAAACGTTTAGACATTGCTATTGAGGTTGCTGAAGCGCTTGGTGCATGCATTCGATGTATAGTCCTGTTCTTCATGTTGACGTGAAACCTGCTAATATACTGTTAGATCAAAACCACTCACCAAAGATATCCGATTTTGGAATAGCAAGATTGCTTTGTGCTAATGGGGCTCAACATACCAAAAATATCATTGATTCTATAGGTTATGTTGATCCTGCATTCTGCGAGAATGGAATTCTAACCCCAAAGAGTGATGTTTATAGCTTTGGAGTGGTTTTGCTGGAGATAATCACCAGAAAGAAAGCAGTGGATGGGACCATCACCCTTGCTCAAAGTTTCACTGATGCCATTGAAAAAGGGAAGAAAGTGATGAATTTGTTTGATGAGGAAATCAACGATAAACAAAACATGAACTTCCTTGAAGATATTGGGAAGTTGGCACTTAAATACTTGAGGAGGGATGTTAAAGTGCGCCATGAAATGGTTGAAGTAGCAACCAGTCTAAGAATGATAAGGAAAGCACTGGAGGGAGAACAAGGGAATCTAACTCAACAACATACAAGTACACCAAACAACTCAACTCCCTCGAAGAATGTAGGTCAGCAGGACACCAATTTGGCAATCTAAATATGTTCAAACAAGAGGAAATTAATTATATGACAAGAAACTACAGCATGACCTTTAGGGAAGAATTCCATGAACGTCTATACAATGGAGTTCTTGGCATGGTTCATGCAGTTATAGTAAAATAACTGAGTACATCTTCAGAAACCGACAGAGAGGTGTTTCTGAAGACTATGGGCATACTATGCCGGAAGTATCACAAAAATGTCGCTAACGTTGCTGGCTTTCACTTAGGGGAATCCATTTCAGAGTGCGTGTATGAATTTTGCTGTGAATTATCCCAGGTAAATAATGGCCATATTTCCTTCTCTAACCGAAACCTTTATGAGATTATCTGCTCCACGGAAAAACTTCCTCTTCATGTACGTTTGTCAATAGCTATCCAGTGGTTAGAGGGCTTGGTTCATATCCATTCATTTTTAGCTGAAAATCCTGAATAGCATGGCACAAGCCTGTTTGGAAATTTTAGGTCGGCCAATATTTTTCTAGACAAGAACTTCATGCCAAACGTTTTCAATGCCAACTTATCAACATTTCTCGGGTTTTGCGTCGTGCAACAATGTACTGCCTCTGTTGATTGTATTCATGACCAAAGATCACAAATATATTATGTAGACCCAAAGGATGTTTCTGATCATCTGTTCAACCCCAAGTCTGATGTTTATAGTTTTGGAGTTGTTCTTTTGGAACTCATTACTTGGAAGACAGCGAGATACATGTCTGGTGGACGGGCTCATATGCTTACGACAGACTTCCTTGATACTTACAGAATAGACCATAGTGCAGCAGACTTTTTTTGTCAAGAAGGTTTATGACGAGGAAGGCAAGTGTTTCCTTCATGAAGTCATTGCTATTGGAGTTGAGTGCATAGGACTTGATGTTCAAATGCGACCAGAAATGATTGATGTTCTTTCCCGCCTCTGGATTAGGGATGGCAACGGATCGGGTCGGGCACGGGCATAGCGAATCCATGCCCAGCCCGAGACCCATATGCCCGTGCCCGACCCATGTCCTCAAGGTTTATCAAGCAAAACTCCATGCTTGTGCTCGTGCCCGTCGGGCACGGGCATGCCCGACGGGTACCCACTGGGCATACCATGCACCGTTGCCGCCTGCGCCCACCCCCACGCCTAGCGTCGTCGCTGCCTAGACCGTGTTGCGCCCTCGGCCGCCGTTGCCGCCGCCGTCATCGTCGTCACCTTGAGCCGCCGCCGCCTACCATCTCCTGCTCGCGCCGTGGCCATCGCCTCCCGCCCGCTCGTGCCACCGCTATGGCCTGTGGGGATTGGGGTAGAAGAGGGGAGTGAAGAATTAGGTTAGGGTTTCTATTAGTTGAGTATAATGGGCCAAATGGGCCAAGAGAAAGGGGTATGAGAATTAAGAGATGAGTCAAAATTAGCTAATACATAGATATCGGGTTGGGCATGGATTACTTGCGGGCAAAAAATAACATCCGGTTTCTGTCTGCTACGTTCTCGGGTCTCGGGCGGACGTGCCCACGGACAAAATATTACACCAATGCACGTGCCCATCGGGTCGGGTATCTGCGGCAAAATTGCCATCCCTACTCCGGATCATCTCTGCAGCTCAGAGTATCAGAAACAAGCTCATGGGTGCACAAGCAAAAGGTATACACCTCTTGCACCAGTAAGTTGCAGAAGAAACATATGGAATCCTGTGCAATCAAAATTTTAAGACTTTAACCACTTTGTATTAACAAAAAGTACCATTTTTTGGGGAAAAAAAGGATTTCATTAATCATGAATCTCAGACTGATCCTGAAGGATCATCTGTTCGATGATATTACAATCATGACCTAACCAGAAGTTAGACATCTTCTGGGTTCGAGTTATATTTGCTAATTCATGACTAACTCTATTTTGATCTCTATGAATCTTCTGAATTGTGAAATCCCTCCTTCCAGACAGGAGCTCCTTCATCTCCCTGGTCACAAAAGTAAGACTAGATCTGTCCATTTTGCCATCTAGCAACATTTGAGTTACGGAAAGGCAATCAGTCTCTAGTATCATCGGTAGGGTTATCCATTGCAGTGCCATTTTCACCCCCTCATTGCAGGACATAAGTTTAGCTTCTAGAGCGTCAGAGCAAACCTCCAAATTGTAAAATTGTCACCCCATTCTCAAATACATGATCTAGAATATTCTGCAGTCAAATCTCAAAATTTTAAATCATGAATTGTAAAAATATTAGGATTTGATAAGAGAAAATCATATCAGTAGATTGGTCACAAAAAAAATACTTATATATAATTACTTTCTTAATAGTTTTATAAATATATGTTTAAAAAATAATGATGAAACATGTGCATTAGAGACCGTGTCAATGTTCAAAACGTCAAGTAGAAAAGTGTGAAGGTAAATACTCCCTTTGCACGATTTAACTTTGCAGTATTCGAAACTGAAACTTGACTATATGTTTCTCATACATTTCTATGCTAATAGATACAAAAACCTTGTTCATAACTTCATATGAAAGAACTTTGAAATCCAAATATAATTGTAACATTTTATACTGTGAAGCATATATGTAACCTATAAAGGTAAAAAAAATACAAATTTTGAAGTACATGCATGTAGCTTATAAAATCGAATAGAGGAAGTACCTCTATAATACATATATTTTATAATAATACATATAAATGTTTTTATAAAATTAAAATGGTAAATGAATTTCATGACAGAAAAAAATATTGACATTTTGTGACAGTTGTTATTCATCTTTAATTCATTGTTCGAAAGTAGGGATGTAGTGTCAGGGACATTGGGCCGAGAGGCCGAGGCCCAAGGCAACCCAATAATAATACCTTTGCACACAGTACAGTAGCTAGTACAGTAGCTTGGTTGGTTGAGTCTGTTGGATTAGATTGGGTCCTCCCTACATCTATATAGGATGGATGTATCATCAGTTGGATTAAACAATGAATTAGAATTAGTCTCCTCCAACCTAAGTCCCTCTCTCATCCCTAGCAGCCGCCACCACCTGGCTATCTTCCCAGCGGTGTTTATCTCCTTATCAACCTTAGCCCATAACAACAACAACTTTAAGATTTAGGTTTTCTCATATCAAGTTTTGAGGTATAATGATACTCATTATAAATCTAAATTGTGACAGATAAAGTAAAATATGTTGTTTGCTGAAATAGTTAGTGTTGTTGCTAAGTACTCAAGTAATTCTACTAACGCAAGAATTTCCTGAGCAGCAGTCAACTTAGCCTGTTAAATCTTGTTCTTCTTTTCAATGCATATTGTGGCGATAATGGACCTAGCCAACACGCAGCCCCTACCCCTGTCAACAATGATGTCAAAATTCCTTCTCCACCAACTGCTGCGTCGACCATTTCGCTGGACATATTGAAGAAAATAACTAGGAACTTCAGTAACAATTCCCTAATAGGAGAAGGCTCACAATCTAAAGTTTTCTTTGGAGTGCTTAAAGATGGAAAAAAATCTGCAGTAAAGAAGCTCAATCCTAATGAACAAACTGTAGTGCAGGTCATGGGGCGTGCCTTCCCTTTTTACCTTTTCGGCTAATGTGCTTCATTCATTAGTACTTGAAGCAAGGATTTCTTTCTGAATTCCATGTGTCTTGCAGGTTTCAACCATTTCAAAAATGTTGAAGCATGACAATGTTGTCCAAATTCTTGGGTATTTTATTGAAGGGGAAAATCGTGTTCTTGTTTATGAGTATGCACCAAAGGGCTCCTTGCATGATATTCTTCATGGTAAGGAATAAATAAAGACAGTAGGTCAATAGCTGAAACAATATGATATTTCGTTGATATATTGATTTTTTTGATGTGTGGAATATTTTTAATCTACCATACCTGGCGAGTACAGTTGATTTTTTTGAGTTTATGATTAATTGCAGGTAGAGAAGGTGTCACAGGAGCCCAAGCAGGACCACCTCTATCATGGGTGCAGCGAGTGAAGATTGCTATAACTGCTGCAAAAGGGCTTGAGTTCCTCCACGAGAAGGCCGTGCCTCCTGTCATCCACACCAACATCAAGTCCAGCAACATACTTCTCTTTGGCAATGATGCTGCGAAAATAGGTGATCTCGGTGTCTCGAAGCAGCTTGATTTTGAAGATTATGACTACAGTTATACACGAGTACTTCCACAGATCAGCTTTCCCTACTATGAAGCACCAGAGTATGCAACCTGTTGATAATGAGATGCAGGCTACACCAAGGCTTAGTATAGACAAGGTGAAACAAATCGTACATCCAAAGCTTGGACGAGCATTCCCGCTCAATGCTGTTGCCAGGGTAATAATATTCCTAAGCCTGGATGTTACTGTCTGTGTTTCGCAGACAATTTGAGATTTTGTGGTGGATAGTTTACATTTTGAATTGTCGCAATTTTTTTTACATTATAGATGCATAAGAATTTTGGGAAGTTCCATTTGAGATCATATTTTGCCTACATGGAATCTGAACTTTGTCAGCATAAATAATCTGTAGGGTCAAACAATCTGTTTCTGTTCTTCACTTTGAAAAAACAGATGGTTTCTTTTGCAGATGTAACTCGAGGTTAGCTCCCATGCAAAGTTAGGCTGAGTTCGGTAGCGTGAGATGGGAACTAATCCCTCCCACGCTCAAAACGGAGCGACTTATTGGCGCATGATTAATTAAGTATTAATTTATTTTTAAAAAAATAGATTAATATGATTTTTAAAAACAACTTTTATATAGAAAATTTTTGTAAAAAATACACCGTTTAGCAGTTTGAAAAACATGCGTATGAAAAACAAGAGAGCTGAGATGGGAAAAATGAGGAAAGATGAGGATAGGAAGCGCAGGTTAGTAGAGGGCCTTGTGAATCTTTACACATAAAACCTTCAGTGGTCTATCACAAGAATAAGGCTGAGTTCGGTAGTAGGAGTTTGGAACTAATCTTTCGGAACGCAAAACGAAACGACTCATTAGTGTATGATTAATTAAGTATTAGTTCAGTTTTTTTTGAAAAATGGATTAATATGATTTTTTAAAACAACTTTTGTATAGAAAATTTTTGCAAAAAATATATTATTTAACCGTTTGAAAAACGTGCGCGTGAAAAACGAGCAAAAGTGAGTTGAAAAAGTTGGGGAAAGAATATAGCTCAAGTCTCATTATGGACAGTACTATACTTATAGATTTTGAGTGTCATACATTTTTAAATAATTATATATTACCATATACATGAAAATAACAGTATAAAGTTGTTCGAGAGATACTTTCTTTAATTAATTTTGCAATTTTATTGGGTTCGATAAATATACTACAATAAATTTTAAAAGGACCGTGTCATTAACCAAAACAAGTTTACATGACCAGAGGTAGATTACCAATCATTCTTTCTTTTAATTTTTTTTGTTGAATTATACTCAATAAAGTTCAAGTAAAATGTACTTCTTCTTATGGATGTACTTTTGAATCTAATAAAGCACCATAAGCATTAAGCAAGTTGTATTGTATAGGAAATACCACGCAAGGGGCCATTAGAGACAATTCATGACCAGACGGTCTGGTGAATCATCTCTGCATAGGTATCTATGGTAGTAGGGGTCCATTAATGTTATTTAATTGTGCAAAAACATCTAAGAGAGATGATTTTCTATAATACCCTGTATATGGAGTTGAGAGGTGTTTTTTAGGCAAATAAAATATTTGAGAGGGTAAAATTGGCCTTTTTTTAATTGAAAATAAAGCCACATCTATCGACAACGAAAGTGTACCCCGCGCGCTCCTATTTGTTTTAACTTCTTGAATATCAAACAAATCAAATAGTTATAAAAATTTTGAAAAAATATGCTGATGTTGACACAATAGTCACTATCATACAAAAAAAATCAATTCCAAACTCAACCTATAGATTTTAAAAAAGAAAGAGAGATAACAAACTTATGCTAGGTAGTGCGAGCTCTAAACCTCTGCTCATAGTCAGATTTATGTATTTTTTTTCTCAACTTGTAGAAATTAATTTTAAATTGATGTTTGTGAAATGATATAACACAATGTTCTACTCAATCAAAATTTTAAAGAAATTTTCGTAACTAGTTAAGTGTTATGCAAGTGATGGGGATGTATCCTGTTAAGGGATGAAATGAACTTTCCAAAGTGCTACTCTACAAATGAAGGGTGTGTTTGCTTCCCAAAAGCTACTCTACACACATTAAGGGCTACTTTGAATTATAAGATTGAAAGAAACACAAGAATAGTATAAAAAATGATATAAAATAGAGGATTGAAAAACATAAAAAAAATTATAAAAATGATCGTTTGATTGGTGCATAGAAAAACATAGGAATGTTGAGTATTAAGTTAATAGCAAATCAGAATTTGAATGATTTTGCTAGGGTAAACCATAATATCTTTCAATAGTGTTTTGCCTCGATCCTACGCATAGAAAAAGAAAAATGAGCTCAAGGTGGATGTTAATTTTTCTAAGAAATTTTCTTGAAATCATGGTCATAGAAAATTTTTTTATGTTTTTTTTGTTCAATTCCTACAAATCAAATAGATAAACAGTACCAATTTTTATAGTATTTTTTATCTTATGTTTTTTCTTCACCTTTTTCTATGAATGAAAGAGGCCTAACGTTTGGGGTTTGTTTTATGGCTTGTTCGGTTTGGCAAACAGATGGCTGCTGTGGCTGCGCTATGCGTGCAGTTCGAGGCGGAATTCCGGCCCTCCGTGACTATCGTCGTCAGGGCTCTGAGCATGCTAGAGCGCAGCACGTCAAGCAATCAACCGAACATTGGGGAAACAGCAGGAGCGTGAAGCTCGCCGTTCGGTTGGATATAGGGTGATTTTGTTGCATGATATTGTGCGTTCAAAGAAAGGTTTCATGTGGGTAACTATTTGATTGTTCCATATTCACCTAACTAAACTTGAACTTCACTATAGTTTATTTCAGATTGTACATATGATTTAATTATTACGAATTCGTGATGCATCTTGTTTGGTCATTTTTGGAACAAAAGAGTGACCATACATGAAAGACAAAACCAACGCTGTACATTATTATAGACAGCGAGCTTATGGGTCTGTTTGGGGAGCTGGAGATTCTGAGAAGCTGAGATTCTGATAAGCTAGCTGGAGATTCTGATAAGCTGAAGGGAGCCTGTTTGGGGGAGCTTCTATGAATTTGCTGATTGGTGTGAAAAGATGCTGAATTGTCTGAAATACCCCTGAAGTAGATGATCCTGGTTGTTTGATAACTATTTGTTGTGTAGGGTAAACCCATGTACATACAAAATTTAAAAGTATTGTTGTGAATACAAATTTTTAAAAGTATAGTTGTAGCTAATAAAAAAGTCATTGCTCCAAATTTTTGAAGGCAATAAGGAGGGTCAAATTAATAATGTAATGCAAACACATACATGGTACTTTTCCATCGAAATGTGTTCATCAAGCACATACAAAAGCCTAATTTGGCACTGCTATATATGCAAATAACAAAGTACTAATTAATTAACCACTAACATATATATATCAACCACATAGCAAAATACAATCTGAACCACATGCATAGTTCTATGTACCACGTTGTCTATTTGCCATCAGAGAGTTTGCAATTAAATCCCGAAAGGTGCACATATCACCATCATCTGGTGCTGTGCCAACATACGGTTCTTCTTCAGGTGAATCGATTAGTGGCATATAGTCTTCATCATTGTCACATCTTTGAAAAAGAGCATCAGCCAAAGCACTATCTCGAATGAAATTATGAAGAGACATGCAAGCCATTATGATCAACTTTTACTTTTCAACAGGATAGCTAGGCATGTGTAATAGAATTCGCCATTTCATCTTCAACACACCAAATGCATGTTCAATGACATTACGAAGGGAGGAGTGTGCATGGTTGAATACCTCCTTTCGACCTCTTGGACGTCGACCTTTTTTAAATTCCTGTAAGTGGTACTTTTCTTTTTGTATGGAGCTAAGTAACCGATCCTATTAGGATATCCGGCATCGACAAGATAGAATTGTCCTGCAAATTTGTAGAAAAAAATGTAAGACCATGAATGAAAATGAGAATGACATTATATGTATATGGAGACAATTGCATTACCATCAAGCAGGTGTGGAAAATAATCAGAATATCGAGACAATGTATCATTAAATATACGTGAGTCATATGCTAAACCAGGCCATCCAGCTACAACAAAAGTGAACCTCATATCTAAATCACAAATAGCCATGATATTCTGGGTAGGATATCCATGCCGACCGATATGAGCAATTTGTTGTTTTGCAGGCACAACCACAGGTATATGTGTGTCATCAATTGCACCAATACAATTATTAAAATGAGGATAAAAGCGAGAATCTTGAAGCCTTAGATGCAATGTGGATGACTTCTTTGGTTTTATATTGTGCTCAGTTAGTTCATTGATAGATAAAAGAACCTATGTGAATTTCCTGCTAAGTGTTTCAGTTGATCGCTTGAAACGGTTATCGGCTTGCCTAAAAGACTGAGGACCACCGCACATCCACAAGAACATACCTAGAGCTTCAATAGAATTCATAAATCATTTCAACAACTACCAAATATGTGAGTAGCTAATCCAAGCTCAAGAACTACCACATCACAGATCAACAACAATCACATAAGAAATCACCAGATCTGAGCCAAATATACAAGAACCCTAGAAAAAATTGGATGGAAGGGGAAGAAAAACTCACTGTGCAGCAGATCGGCGGGAAGGAAGGGGATCCCTCACGGCGGCGAGCTGATGGGCGAGCTATCGGGGCGACCTGGTGGCGGCGAGCTGATGGCGGCGACCTGATGGCGGCGACCTGATGGGGGCGAGGAGACAACGAGCGAAACGGAGGGGAGGAAGGGCCGTCCGCCGAGCTCCGGCGAGGAAGGGCCGCAGGAGGGTGTCAGCGTCGGCCTCTCAGATCTGGCGCGCTGTCGGCGTCGGCGCCAGCGCCTCCCCCCACGTGCGCTCGGCGACCCGGGGCTCAGCCTAGGCACGGCGAAGGGACGACTCCGGCGAACTCGGCGCCGACTCCGGCGAGCGCGCGGAGGCTGGATCCGGCGGGGAGGCGCCGCGCCGCGCCGCTCGCCCCTGCCTCGTGACTCCCTGGACACTCGGTGTGTTCGATTTGGGGAAGCTCTGGATGAGGAGGAGAGGGGTGTACCTCAGTGACAAAGGTGGATAATTTCCTAGCAACTTTAGTGGGCTCATCCCTCAGAATCTCGAGAAGCTGAGAAAAGCTGGGAATCCCAGCTTTTAGCCCGACGTACATTTTTGCAAGCTAGCTCTTCCAGATTGTACAAGAAGCTGGCCCGTTTGGTTGGGCTTATGGCATTTGGGACTAGCTGGAGAAGCTAGGGGAACTTATAAACCCCCCAAAGAGGCCCTACAGCTACTTTCACTGGCACACCATTGTCATCTTTGCTAGCCTGCAGTCGACTTCGGCTGATGCGTTCGCTTCTGTGCCGACTGCTCTCCGCTCTGAGATGCTGCAGCGATAATTTTCATTACTGGCTGCTCGGCTGGATCGAATTTTAAGCATTCTACTGCAACTGCGCTGGCCTCTTTGAAGAACTCCGCTACTATGCACAAAGTGACACTCGAAGAGTCCGACGTACATATAAGTTCCGCGCATAGCGTGGCAAAAAACGGTAACAAGGCTAAGCTGATAGACGGACGGTCGCTTGGATATTTTCTCCGTCGGTACAGACTTACAGTGCAGGTGTGATGCGTACAGTCCACGCATCCTCTGCCGCGCTCGCAGTCGCAGTAGAACAGAGAGTAGACCACCCCAATCGGCATAGTGACGTCGACGGTCTCGCTGTTTCGGCGAACTTTCCGGCTCCGATACGCCGACGGAGTACACAACGCCCCACGTCCGTCCTCCGTGCTGTCCCCATCGTTCCCCCGCAAAATTTTCCCGCGGCGAGTCAAGTCGCCCCCGCGCCCAATTTTACAAAGACTTGCCACTCGTCGTCGTCGTCAACTCTGACCTTGACCGAACGCCCAATTTGCCAGCTGCTGAGCCTGAGCACCATCCATGCCCGGCCTTGCTCCGGTCTCCGGGGAGGCATCGTGGCCGTCCGTTCGACCTCCATCAACGTACGGACGGTCAGCCCACAGAGCGGTCTACGTACTGAGGCCCAGTCAAGCGTGCCCCTCACGGCCCGCCGGAAGCGAGAAACCCCAAGACAACCCCTGCCGTTCGCCGCGGGTTTCTCGGCTTCCCTCGTTGTGCCGTCGAGGGCATTCCTGTCCGGACCGCAAGCATAAGTGAACTCGACGTACTGAGCTAAGCCAAAAACAGCACACGCCAAACCTGCCGAGAAATTGCTAGCTAACTGAAGGTGCACGCTCTGCAGCTCCGTTGGTGCGGCGAGCTCATGGGCGCCGACGAAAATCACCGTCCGCATCCGTCGGCCCATATCCCGCCGGCTCCGTGTAGCGACGGGTTCCCCGTCCATGTGGAACATTCGCCAAAGCACCCGCTCGCCGGCGGCGACGGCGAGCAGGTGGACAACCCGTCGAGCTACCAGATCGCCGGGAGGGTCCTCCTCGCCGCGTCGGGGGCTTTCTCGGGGATCCTCCTGGCGCTCGTCGTGCTGCACCTCTGCAACAGAGGCCGCCGCGGTGGGCACTCCCGCGACAGCCGCAGCCGCCGCGAACGACGCCTTCTCCGGAGCCTGGCCATCGGTGCCGGCGACGACGACCGGGATGGCGGCGCGGCGCCGTCGCCGCGCGGGCTCGACCCCGCGGTGCTCCGCGAGCTCCCCGTCGTCGTCGCCGTCGCTGGCGCCGCGCCCGGGGACTGCGCGGTCTGCCTCGCCGAGTTCGAGGCCGGCGAGAAGGCCCGCGCGCTGCCGCGGTGCGGGCACCGGTTCCACGTCGAGTGTATCGACGCGTGGTTCCGGGAGAACTCCACGTGCCCGCTCTGCCGCGCCGACGTCGAGGCGCCGGACGCCGCCGCCATCGCGCAGCCGGAGGTGAGGATCGATATAACCGGGGACGCCCCGGCGGTGGCGGCGGCGGCGGCGAAGGGCGGCGCGCTGGCGATGGGGAGGCTGCCGAGTGGGACGGATCTCGAGAAGACGAGGCGGGTCTTCGCTTCGACCCGATCCGCTTCCTTCTGAATCTGACAACGGACAGGCACGGAATGGACAGCGGAAGGTTCCTAGACCGTTCGTTTACGATGGGACCGATTTTTTTGGAATTCGGATTGTTCGTCCACTGTACATAAATTTGTTGGTGCTACTTGGTATACCAGATTTTGTACTCCCAATCCTGGATTTTTTTACAATTTTGCCAGATGATCAATGGATATTTTGGATCTTGAGTTACTCCTAGTCTCCTGAAAAAGATTAAAAAAAAATGGTACTCCTACTTACTTTGCCCGGTAACTTCAACTTTGACCTGATCATGGCATCGACCGTAGCCATGCCGAATAAATTTTGGGTTTTGGTATACATCTGGGAAGATCTCATCTCAGCTTGGAAGTTGGAACTGCCTCTGATGAGTGATGAACTGATGACAGAACTGGGGGAAAGCGAAAGCTCCATTTGTCCATACATAAGCGCAGCTGAGTATGGGCCATATTGCCCATTAGGCTTGGGCCTTAAATGACTAAAAGCCCAGCCCAATTTGCTAGTACAGGAGTACAGGTTCAATCGCCTACTTGCTACCTACCGATTGAATCTACAGTAGGGTCCGCGCGAATTTGCAAGACAAGTACGTGTCCAATTGCAATTTATCTGTCAAATATTTGGAACCAAAAGTGAGAAATATTGTTCCCACATTGTGAAGATTATGGGTATATACCTACATAGTTGACCTATCCGACTAGATAAAGGAGATAGCTTATGATTATGGAATATGTAACGGACTATAATTTGAGTATTACATTTCCTCGTGTATTAAGGAACGACACAAAGTCCTACTTTGATAATATTGTACAGTAGATTTAGAAAACCGATACCGTATCCGGCTAGGTTTCTATCTTTATAATTCTGCCTCCCGACCTATATAAGTTGAGAAGGAAACCCATAGTGGCATAGCTAGACATAACCTCAGATATTCACAATCAAGATCGCCAGATCAATACAACACTCGATGGATTCAATCTTCGAAACAGAAGTAGGGTATTACTTCTCATCGAAAAAGCCCCAATCTATCTAAATCTTTGTCTCTTTATCCATCCACTTTATATCTCGTATGCCACCCCCTTTTCTTATTGCTGAAATCTAGTTTCGACAGTTGGTGCGCTAGGTAGGGGTTACGTCGAGTTTTTTTACCGACAAGTACAATGGGATCAACTTCAGAAGTCGACGGTTGTGCCTTCCCTCTAGGGCAGGCCTATCGCTTTGACGGCCTTGACTTCATCATTGACAACTTCGGCAACATCTCTCTTCTCGACTCGGATTCAAACCAGTCGAGAAGGGACCACGTCCACTCGGCCCCGTTTGGGTTACCAAACGCCCTTGAAATTTACTCCAAGCTACACCCCTCCGAGTCGGCTTCAAACCACTCGGGAAAATTGTCTACATTAGCTCGTTTTCGCGGCCTCTCCAACGACGTGACAACGTATCCTCAGATCACCATGCAATTTCCTTCACTGCTCGCCGCAATGTTTGGATCTAGATTTGGTCCCCTCCCCATAGGTCCCGACCAAAATAAGCTTCGGCTTCACCCAAATTGGGCTTCAGGGAGATGGGCGTCATACTCTAACCACTCGGATCTTGCACCAACACAGAGATCGCCAACTATTTTAGTTCTTCCAACAACCATAACGACGACACTACCAAAAACATGGGAAGTTTCGAGTTCAATGACGACTACACCCTACTTCTTTTCGATGTGTTCATGGAAGATGCAGTCGACGATGAAACACAAGCACGGCTTGCCATAGAAGCAGAGGAGGAGCGTGCAAGACTCGAACAAGAACCCAAACGCAAGGAGGAGGAAGACCGAAGGAAGCGAGACCTTGCTCAAGCCGAGTGTACTGCCCGCCACACAATTCTTCAGACCTGTGATGACAACACCAACGTCTTCGTCACGCCTCAACAGAACGCGATCGAAGCAGTTACCCTGCTCGATACCGTCATCGACATGGCTCCGCCTAATGTGACACCGATTCTGAACAAAGTCAAGACTATTATCGCTGCTACCGTGCCCCCAGAAGCTGGAGGCAGCCATCGGGCCAAAGAATCTATTGCAGAAACACCAACCGGCAGCCGTCTACCACCTCTACGTTCCAGAGATTATCGAGTCCCCGAGCGCAACAAAGGACGTACTGGATCTAATCTACACCATTGCGACAATCATGAGCGATGAGGTCTGGACTAGTCGGCCAACTCCTGTGACCGACGTCACGGACCATCTTCTCATAACAGAAATACTTTCGGCAACCTCGACTATCATGGCGGCTATCGACAATCTACACCCAGCGACCTGAGGCACGCACTCAATCAGCGCTACCGTGAGAAGGAGCATTGTGCTTATCGTGATGATCAAAGATATTCTAATGACAACGGTGACAATGGAGTTCTAGGTTTTAACCGCGACCTGCGTTAAGTGGATTGGCCAACTGGTTTCAAACCGACTGGAATCGAAAAGTATGACGACAAGACTGACCCTGAGTCATGGCTTACCGTCTACACCCTGGCCATCCGCGCAGCAGGAGGAGATAGTAAAGCTATGGCGAATTATTTTGCCCGTAGCGCTTGCTGACTCTGCTAGGAGTTGGCTGGCAGGTTTGCCAAGGGGTTCAATCGACTCTTGGAGCCAGCTTCGTGATCACTTCATCGTCAACTTTTAAGGGACTTTCGAGAGACCAGGAACAACTTCGACCTATACGATGTCATTCAGAGACCTAATGAGTTCTTAAAAGATTACATTCGACATTTTTTTGAAACCCATAACAAGATCCCCGATCACCGACGACATCATCATTATAGCCTTTCAGAAGGGAATTTGCAATGAACTCCTTATTGGAAAATTCGGGCGTAAGCCCCCAAGGACAGTCAAGAAGTTTTTTGAGACAACCAATTCTTATGTCAAGTCAGACGATGCAATCAAGGCATCTCGTCAAGAGAAGCAGTCGGAGAGCACCTGGCGTCCCAAGAAAGACAATGGAAACAACAACAACAACAGCTAGAAAGATCACAAGCGTAAGCCTGAGGATCTAGTGGCTACGACTTCAAACAACCAGCAATAGCGCCCACGTGTCAATACCTACGACAAGATCATGAACGGCCCTTGTATGCATCATCCAAATCATAAATATGCGGCCAAGAATTGCTTCATCTACAAAAAGTTTGCTGAGGAATACGCGGCCCAACTAAAGCCTGCTGCTGCGAACGACACTTTGGGTAACAAAAAGGACGACGACGACGGCGGTTCAGGAGCCTTTCAAGACCCTAGAGCTGAATTAAATCACATCTTCAGAGGTCCGCTCACTTACGAGTCCAAGAGAAAGCAGAAGTTAACTGATAGGGAGATCAATGTCGTTCAACCTAAAGTACTGCAATATCTACGATGGTCCGAGGTAGCAATCATGTTCGACCGCTCGTATCATCCGAACCAAGTGGCTCACTCGGGGTGGTACCCCCTGGCGTTAGACCCAGTTGTTCGCAATTTCAAGTTGAAGCGTGTCCTCATTGACGATGGCAACGCCCTTAACATTCTCTTCACCAAAATGCTGGACGAGATGTAGATTCCAAGATCCGAGTTGAAACCAAGCTCCGCTTTGTTTCATGGGGTTATCCCCGGGTTATCCTCAACACCACTCAGGCAGATCACTCTTCCTGTCACATTTGGCACCCGGGATAATTTCCGGACTGAAAACATGTGCATTGAAGTTGTCGACTTCGGAGCTACTTACCATGCCATATTGGGAAGGCCGGCTTTGCCTAAGTTTATGGTCGTTTCTCACTACACCTATCTGATGATGAAGATGCCAGGACCACGAGGAGTAATTTCTCTGCGCAGCAACGTCAAACAAGCTTTTACGTGCGACAAGAAAAGCTGTGAGATGGCTCAATCTTGTGAGAGATTACTTGGCTAATAGAAGATCTGACTGGCTGTGTCAACATCACCAGAAGGAGAAATCCTTGCCAAGAAGCTACCCAAGATAGAAGAAGGCGACGCCAATACCAAGAAGATTCCACTTGATCCAGCGGATCCTTCCAAGGTAGCTGTGACCGGGGCTGGGTTAGATTGTAAATAGGAAAGCACACTGATCACCTTTCTTCAAGCTAATAAAGATATATTTGCTTGGAAACCGTCTGATATTCCTGGTATTTCTAGAGAGGTGATTGAGCACTCATTAAATGCGAGAGAAGACGCGAAACCTATCAAACAACGGCTCTGTCGATTTGCATAAGATCGAAGGGATGCAATTAAGGAAGAATTAACCAAACTTTTAGCAGCAGGATTCATCAAGGAAGTATACCATCCCGACTGGCTGGCTAATCCAGTCCTAGTTTAGAAGAAGATGGGACAATGACGAATGTGTGTGGATTATGCTGATGTCAACAAGTCTTATCCTAAAGACCCTTTCGGTCTACCTCGCATTGACTAGGTTATTGATTCAACAGCCGACTACAAGCTTCTCAGTTTTCTCGACTGCTACTCGGGATATCACCAAAACAGTTTAAAGGAGTCCGACTGCTTGAAGACCTCATTTATCACCCTGTTCGGTGCGTACTTCGTTAATGAGGTATTGGCTAACTCCAAGACTTGTTATTCATAGGTACAAAAGTTGTTATATGGAGTCCTGATCACGGCCAGGAAGTTGGCTCATTATTTTCAAAGCCACTTGGTTACGATGGTCACATCTTTTTACTCGACGATGTTCTATAGAATCGAAAGCTACAGGGCGTATCACAGAATGGGCTTTGGAGTTGATGGTGTTGGACATCTCTTTCAAGGCGCGGACATCTATCAAGTCTCAAGTTTTGGCTGATTTTTTTGCCGAGTGGACTGAGTTATAGGGAGGGGTACCTGAGGAGAAGCTGGAATATGGGACCATGTATTTCGACGGTTCCAAAAGAGTTACTAGCACTGGAGCTAGGGTTGTTTTGATTTTCCCAACTAGAGAGCAATTACGCTATATTCTTCAAATTCACTTCCTGTCATCGCATAACGTGGCTGAATATGAGGCTTTACTTCATGGGTTATGACTTGATGTATCCTTAGGGATACATCGGATGATAGTGCGTGGTGATTCGCAGTTGGTTGTCAACCAAGTGATGAAGGATTGGTCTTGTCTTGATGACAACATGGCCACTTATTGTTAAAAGGTTCGCAAGCTGGAAGACAAGTTTGATGGTTTGGAGCTATCTCATGTTTTGCGACACAATAATAAGGCTGCTAATCAATTGGCAAATCTTGGGTCCAAGCGTGAAGCTGCTCCAACTGATGTTTTTGTTGAACACCTTCATGAGCCGATTATTGCAAAGAAGTATGTTAAGGAAGAAGACACATCAAGATAAGTCTCGATGCTGGAGACAGACTAAAGGATGTCTTTCATCAAGTTTTTGACTAAACAAGAGTTACCTTAGGATCAGAACGAGGCCGAGCGAATTCATCGTCGCAATTAGTTCTATGTGATATTAGAAGGCGAGCTGTATAAACGTAGTCCATCAGGTATTTTACTTCGATTTGTTTCACCCGAAGAGGGACGTCAGTTATTGATAGATATCCACTCGGAATATGTGGCAGTCATGCTGTAGCACGTGCTCTAGTGGGCAAGGTGTATAGGGAGAGTTTTTTCTGGCTTACAACTGTTACTGATGCGGACAAAATTGTTCGGACCTGCGAAGGATGTCATTTTTTCGCTCGACAGATTCATGTTCCGGCTCAAGAGTTGCAAACAATTCCACTCTCATGGCCTTTTGCCATCTAGGGGCTTGACATGGTGGGTCCTTTTAAAAGAGCTCCTGGCAGTTTTACACATTTATTTGTGCCGATAGACAAGTTTTTTTCACTGAATTGAAGCCAAGCCGGTTGCAACAATTACAGCAGATAAAGCGCAGGATTTCTTTCTTAATATTGTGCATCGGTTTGGGGTTCCTAATAGGATAATTACTGATAATGGCACTCAATTCACTGGTGAGTTTTTAAGGATTTCTAAGAAAATTTTGGGATGATGATATGTTATACTTCTGTTGCACATTAGAAAAGCAATGGTCAAGTTGAGCGTGCTAATGGGATGATTCTTCAAGAGGTTAAAGCTCAAGACTTTGATAGGCTACGACCTTATGCCGGTCCATGGGTAGAAGAATTGTCTTCGGTCCTTTGGTCTCTACTATACCTAGTCGGGCAATAGGTCAATCTTCTTTTTTTTTGGTATATGGAGCTGAAGCTATGCTACCAAGTGAGATGAAATTTGAATCCCTTCTAGTGCACAATTTTAACGAAGATAGAAGTGATCAAGATCGAACAAAGGATTTATTGATTGGAAGAAGCTCGTGAGGTTGCTCTTATTCAGTCAGTTAAGTATCTCCAAGAACTTTAGTGATATCATAATCGTAATATTCATTCTAGGGCTTTTATTGTTGGAGATTTGGTTTTACGCAAGATTCAAACTACTAAAGATAGGCACAAGTTGTCTCCTTTGTGGGAAGGGTCGTTTATTATATTAGAAGTAACCCTTACGTCATTTTTGTACATAAGATTACTTTTTGTAATTATTATCTCGACTGTCTAAGTCAAGTGCTTCGATCTTCTTGAGTAGCCAGTCGGGGGCTATCTTATTATAGTAATAATGATTTAATCTTCGATGACAGTAATTGGTTTGTTTTAGCTATGAAATGTTGATAAGTACTAAATTTTTTTTGAAGATTTAACTAAGTTTTAGGCTTGGTAGATGTCATACACATTCTGCTTGGAATTCGGGTTAGCGAATTTCTGGGCGTGACAGTAGAGTTGGAGAAAATTTTTCATACTATATACACAAATCATAGTTAAATCAATATCATATATGAGTCAAATATTTATAATTCTGAGTCATGTTACAATGAGGAGCCTAATTCTAGAATTCTTCTAGTACATCTTTGGCTATTTTTTGAGCAGCTGCTTCATTAATGAACTCTAGCGCTTGCTCTTTAGAGGTTCTGTTTGCAAATCCATCCCTGGCTGCATTGATATTCACTCCATTTTGGAATATAGCATTGAGCACATGTGCAACAGCGTTGGCAATGTCATCTCGTATCGATTCTGCCCTCTTGATCTGCTCGGCGAAGACTTCAAACTTAGCTTGAGTTCTTGCTTTGCGATCTAAAGTGATACAAGTCAAAATAGGCAAAGTATTTTCAAGTATTTTTCAAGATTCAAGATTAAAGTAAAGTAATTTACCTTCTAGCTTAGCTACAGCATTATCACTATCTTTTTGAAGCTTGGCATTTGCTTCTTCAGCAATCTTCAATTGAGCCTTCAAAGCTTCGATCTGAGATATATGGGCTACAACATACAAAGTTGAGTCAATAACAGGAAGATAAGCTTGGCAAAGCAGTTTATGGAGATATTCACTTACCATTGGCAAATCCACGGTATTCTATATTTATATTTTGGAGCTGGTTTATTTCACCTCTTAATTCCTTTTCCTTAGCCTTGTCAGTTTCTTTGGCTTCTTTAAGCACTTGTTGAATTGACTCCAAGGTGTTGAGGTGAGGTACCAGTTTCTCTAAGGTTTTTGATTTAGCTTGGGATTGTCGATAAATTCTCTGTAAATGCAGAGCAAGGTATCAAAAACAAAGTAGAGTACTTCTTTATGAGGAGAATTTTTACTTACATTCAGAAGTTTGGTGGATTCATTGAGGCTTTTCACTAGCATGTCACGTTCCCCGGCTTCTCTCTGTTTATTCAGAATGACGTCGGAAGCAATGTTGTTTGCATCTCGCCATTGGATTTTTACTGGTGGAAGTGAATCTTCAGAAGACTTGATGCGAGGGATTTCCTCTTCTTCGTTTAATGTTTGATCTGAGATAATAATGAGACAGTAGGTTATAAGAAAGATGTTATATCTAAAGGCATTTGTCAAATGGATTTACCTTCGTTTATTTCTGGCTGGCTGCAAGGAGGACTTTGTGTTTTTTCAACTTGACCAGCTTGGTCTTCGCTAGGAGCAGCTTTGGTATTTTCTTCTTTGTCTTCACATGCTTGAGGCGATTCTAAAGTGATACCTACCGATTGGTTTCAAGTCGGCTGCTCCTGGTCGGCTATAGTGTCTTCATTGAAACCTGACCGATTTCCAGTCGGGGGCTCCTGGTTTGTGTTTGCTCTTTCAGCCTCTTCCGATTGGTCACCAGTCGAGGGCTTGTTGGGGATTTCACCGGCGTCTGGGTTAGCAGATTCAATACTCTTTTGAGTTTCTTCGCGGTCAGTTGGATCAATGTCCTAACGTTTCTTGAGAAGAGCAGATGCAAGACAGGATATATGCATGTTCAATATTTATTGTTTATAGTGTTGAAGACATAATGTGAAAGAATTGATAGCGTACCTCAAAGATGTCCGGAGCTTGAAGCCAATTTTCTTCTTCGGAGGTGGTGTTGAGATCTCGCTAGTGTCTTGAGCAGGACCTTCATCTTCATCAGAAGAATCGAGAACCATTCATCTCTTTTTCTCCTCAGCCTTTTTGGTTTTTGGCTCTGTGGCTGGCCATTTGTTTCCTTGCTGCAGTTTTATTGTTGGTCCTCCAGTTACCCGACTGCTTCCACTCAGTCCCTTCTTTGGAGAGTGGCGAGTTGGAGTTGAAGGGTTTGAGATAAGATGTTTATTTTGCTGCATAGAAGATAATGATCAAAATTTGCAGCAATTAGAAGCATTGAGCAAGTAACAAGAGTTTAAATGTACATACTGGAGGAGGGGGGGTGAAGTATGCTGAATGGGGTGACCGGGAGCTTGTGAGAGTAATCTACAACTATCCCGGATGAAAAAACTTCATATATCCTCTAACACATGACTCTGAAGTCGATGGACCGAGGGTCTTCGTGATTGGGATCCGACTGACCTTCGTATTCAAAGGCAGACTTGGATTATTTTTTTACTGGAGCCAGTCGGCACTTGATAAAGCGTCGAGTTATTTGCTTCCCCTTCAAGCCTTTTTCCTTCATCTCGACTGTCCGGGCTAGCAGAACATCGGCTTTGGTCTTATCCGTGCCATTGAGCAAGAAATTTGCTTGGGGCCGATGAACTGGAGGGAGTCCGACTAAGTCGGGAAGGCAAGGAGGAGGATTTGAGATATAAAACTAGTTGGAGTGCCATCCTTTATTTGAAGATTTGAGAGGCAAGGAGAAATAAAATTTCTGTAGATATCCTCGCAATTGGAAACCTGAGCCTCCGACTACGCACGAGTTTTCTTTGGAAGGCTGGGCTTTTAGGTAGAAGAGGCGACGAAAAAGGCTAAAGTGAGGAAGAATTCTAAGAAAAGCTTCGCACGAATGAATAAAGATGGCAATATGAAGAATGAAATTAGGGTTAAGGTGATAAATGTTGATTCCATAAAAATTGAGGAGACCATAAAAGAAATTGAAAGTGGGGAGATCAAAACCGTTGTAGAAGAAATGGGTAAAGACAACGATCTCACCTCTGTTAGGTGTGGAGAACTCTTCGCCGGCTGCTGGTCGCCATTTGATGAGCTCTTTCGTTGGCAATGCACCATCTTTCACCATCTCCCGGAGATGCCTTTCTTCGACATCTAAGGTTGCCCATTGGTCGAAAGAAATTTCTCTCTCCTTTGCCATAGATAAAATGGGGAAAACTTGCATTTAGGGTTTTTGGCTCTGGATTTGGGGTTGGATGATGAAGAGAGGAACCTGCATTGGATTTCTAGCTAGATTTGGAGAGCTTTGGTGGTTGGATGCGTGAGGAAACCTCGACCTAGTTCTGGTGGCAGTGGCGATGAACAGGAGCGCGAAAGAGGATTTTCGGGAAGACGAAGCGGCGGAGAGAATGATGAGCGGTTTGGCAAATATTTTAAGGGTATCGGTAAATGTTTTCTTTTGGGCCGAGGACCATGGAGCATTTGCATCCCATGTTTTTAGGTGTGGCCTGTCACGTGCCTTTAGGGACTTAGGTATATTTGCTTTTGACAATTTACGCATGCTCAAGTGCCCAATACCTTAAAAAAAATTTATACAGCTGTTACATAACTTTTTAGGAGTTAGTACAATGTGATTTAAAAGGTGGCAAATAGTGAAACTCTCTATATAGCTGTTCTGTTAACTTTTTTACATAAGTTAAAAACACTATTTGGGTTTTACAAAGCAATTGATTAAATATTATATCATTGCTCTAGGCCACATATGTGTACATTTTATTTTAAGACCAATACTATGGCTTTAGACTGATTATATATCTTGGTCATTTTCAGGCGGTTAGTAAATCTATTTATAAGTATTATTTTACTTGAATTTTACTACATATGCCATATATTTTCAGGTATAGTGAAATTGTGTGGTTTTTAGGGACTTGAGCATACTTGTGTTGGCAATATGTACGCAATGTAAATCTATTGCCTTAGAATTTTCTTTTTTGCTATGCAAAGGGTTTTTTTTTGTTAAAATCATTTGCTGTGCAATTCTTAAAGATGCATTTTGGTTTTA
Source organism: Oryza officinalis (assembly GCA_008326285.1). Classification (NCBI taxonomy): domain Eukaryota; kingdom Viridiplantae; phylum Streptophyta; class Magnoliopsida; order Poales; family Poaceae; genus Oryza; species Oryza officinalis. The sequence goes on along the minus strand of BDMV01000001.1, from coordinate 17,890,398 downwards.
GGTTATGTGCATTATATATTAAAGTAGTTGGTATATCACTCAGATTATGTTATTCGAGGATTCACGCCGTATGTGCTATATATTAAGTCACTCGACTGACTATAATAATTATTAAAATTCACTTGGATGGTGAAATTATTTATTCCTTGATTATATGATTAGTTTGTTTAACTAACCACATAGTCGGGAGCTACACCTAATTAGATATATCTATTCGATGCACCTTGATATAAATTTTTGGTTATTTTTTTGAAATCTTTTTTAGCCCTTCACAGTATTCTGATTTGGTAAAAGCACTAGGGAGACTATGATGAAGATGATTGAAACACTCGGCTTTGGATTAATTTGGTTCGAGAGAAGATTATCTTTTGACTATGAAGATCTCAGGAGCTACTATGAAGATTATGGTTACCATATACCTATATGACTGGTCTATTCGATTGGATAAAGAGGATAGATTATGATTATGGAATATGTAACGGACTATGATTTAGGCATTACGTTTCCTCGTGTATTAAGGAACGACCCAAAGTCCTAGTTCGGTAATATTGTAAAGTAGATTTAGGAAACCGATGTCGTATCCGGCTAGATTTTTATCTTTATAATCCTGTCTCCCAACCTATATAAGGTAGACAGGAAGCCCTTTAGAGACATAGATAGACATAACCTCAGATATTTACAATCAAAATCATCAGATCAATACAACACACGATGAATGTAATCCTTGAAACTGGTGTAGGGTATTACTTCTCATCGAGAAAATCTGAACCTAACTAAATATTTGTCTCTTTACCCATCCATTGTAGATTTCATACGTTATCCTTTTTCTTATTATCAAAATCTAGTTTTCACACACATGTATGGTGTAGTGAAACCAAAAATGTCTGTCCGTAAATCAAGCTGGCGAGCACCGCGGTTTAAACGCTAGCTAACTCTTTTAGTCGAGCCACAGTTCAATTTATGCAAGAACCCGTTGCTTGATGCCTTAATTTTGTATCGTCCGAAGTTTCGACAGAAAAACTTGACCAGATCCTGCTAAATCAATGGAGCAAACCAAATGTTGATCCTAATTTATGTAGAAGAAGGATATTCATTTGGTTCCTAGTTTTTTTGTGTTTTGAAACCCAATAAACATCACCGAAAATGACCAGTTCATGAAATTCCCTACACAAAAATCTCCTTTAAAGGCACTAGTATATCCATTAAGTTTAACTTTTGCCTGTTCATGGCCTCCAATAGCCGATCAATATCTGATACTCTGATGTCATCACAACACTTAGTCAAACCTAGCTCAACAGTGTCCATTAGCAGCACAGAAAAATGATCTTTCCCCAAACACATTCTTCACCACACACACTCCATGTCTAGTACAGTACTCATCTTGTTGCTTGTGCGTTCTCCTTTCTGCCCTCTCCTTTTTCCCCATTCATCGTGATTGAGGTTCTTTCTATCGAAAGATTTCCAGTTTATGTTCCAGGGATTCAGGAATTCTTGTCCAAGATCACTTCTTTTCTGAAGTTGTTAGCTTTGCAATTGGAACCTGTCGCCATGTCAGATCGGGGAACGCACTCGAGCGTCTCCGGTGACACGGACGCGGACGCCGTGCCCACCGCCGACGCCGCCCCGCTCTGGGCGCCGCACGGCCGCGCGCTCACGGGCTGCCTCGTCGTCGTCAACGTCGCGCTCGTCCTCCTTGTCTACCTCTACTTCTGGAGGGTGTTCTCGCGCAAGCGCGCCGCAGCTGCAGCCTCCGCGGCCAGCGACGACGACGAGGACGCGTCGTCCTCCGCCTCGGCTCCGCCCGCGGCGGCCTCTGGGAGAACCCGGGACGACGTCCTGGCGTCGCTGCCCGTGTTCGTCGTGCGCTCGTCCGCCGGCGGCGCCGGTGGCGGAGGGGAGAAGGCGGAGGCGGAGTGCGCGGTGTGCATCGCGGAGCTGAGGGACGGCGACGAGTGCCGCGAGCTTCCGCGGTGCGGGCACCGGTTCCACGCGGCGTGCGTCGACGCGTGGCTGCGGCTGCACACCACCTGCCCGCTCTGCCGTGCCAGCGTCGTCGTCGTCGCCGCCCCGGAGCGCAAAGGTGGCGTGGCGGACACGACGGCGGCCGCGGAGGATGTCGATGCGCGTGTCTAGTCGCTAGAGCGTGTGTGTGTGTGTCAGTGTGTGAGCTCTCGCCGTCAGACTTGGTTGCTGTCGCCGCATTTATTGCTTGGACTTCTATGCAAAGAGATATAGGAGGAATCTTCGAAGAATTGGAGGCACACGGCAACCATCTGGCTTTGACAGTTCATTGGGTCTAGAGTTCATCGCTTTGCGGAGAATTTGTTTCTCGCATGATTCGTGTAAAGTTGGGATGTAAATGTAATGTTGTTTGAATGGCAAAGCGGGTGAAATTATCGGTGGCTCGAACAAGCACGGTTACACAAATAGCCACAGGCCACAGCTGGATGAAGTAGTTGGACAAACTATTGATCAACTTCCCTGCCCAAAAAAAAAAAAGATAAAATGACCAAAATAAACAGTGCTCTCCCCGCCAAAAAAAAAAAGGTCCTCTCTTAATACTGCCAGGTTCCAAAATATTTTCACCAGTCTTATGATAAGGCATCAGCTAGCTAGTACTCCAAGCAGTAACTGATTAGTTTCATTTAATTCTTGTATTAGCAACCGTAGAGGTCAACTCAAAACCAGTTATCTATACTGAAATGGACATCATATTGCCGTAACTTAACCAAATCAAGAAATTAAAACATAAAGGCCTTGGAGCATAGCAATTCTGGATAAGTGTTATCCAGAATAATTATATTATGGCTAGTCAAGTACTACTAGTATTGAAAGTTGACAGCAACATGTGTCCAAACTGCTATGATAAGAAAAACAAACCTACCCATGTGTGCATTGTTAGTCCAAGGATATGTTCAACTCAAAACAAACCTAAACTAGTCCAATTTCTTCGCAATATTAAAACTGTAGCAAACTACATGGGCAGCAAAATGCATGTGTGACTAAAGCAGAAAATAGTGTGTTTTGCAAATCAACAGAAGATTTAAGAATTTTCTCGCAAAACCATAGACTTAAACCACATTTTCATGAAATTATATATTTAACGCTGACATTATCCCAAAGCTACATATTTAAAAAGCTTCATTAGGATACGATACTACAGTCGAACCTCTACATTTCTTTTGATAACTTTTATGCTATATTTGCAATTTTACTATATCATACCTTTTGATATTAAATATTCCCTCTGTTTCATATTATAAGTCATTTGATTTTTCTCTTAGTCAAACTTTTTAAATTTGACCAAGTTTGTAGTAAAATATAGTAACATTTTCAATACAAAACAAACATTGTATCAAAATATATTCAATATTAAAGTTAATGAAACTAATTTTGTATCGTAGATGTTGCTAAATTTTGACTTAGACAAAACGACTTATAATAATATGTACGTGCTAACGCTACGACAATATTTAACATCAAAAGACGATACATGTTTTGACAACCAAGCAAAGTATGATGTCAAAACAACAAACTTTACAATCTAAACATGACTTATAGCATGAATTAATATGTATACAATGGGAGGGAGATAAGTGTTATTTTTTCTCATTCTAGTTTAAGTCTAATTTTTCTAAATTTTCTCTAGTGTTTAGACTTTTGTTTACAACTTATGTAGCGCCTAACCCTATTAAGAAAACAAAATAACAACACTCATTATCTTCCTCCTGCAGCACGCTTCTTATCCCCAGCTCTCCTCCCCAGCTGGCGATACCAGAGCATCCATCAAATTCAACTGAATCCACACTACTACAGAAAGGGGCTTTCTGGACGAGGCCCCCAACAATTTCCAGGCGGGGCATAAGTGGCCGCACCTGGAAAAACCTGTCCCAAGGGGGCCGGCTGTTGAACCGCACGCGATAATAAGTTATCCCGTGCGGTCGGCTTAAGCCGACCGCACGGGATAACTCATTATCGCGTGCGGCTTCCTTAAGCCGACCGCACGAGATAAGATTATCCCGTGCGGTCCGCTTAAGAACCCGCACGGGATAATGATTATCCCGTGCGGTCCTCTTAAGAACCCGCACGGGATAATGATTATCCCGTGCGGTTCGTTAGGTGAACCGCACGCGATGATGCACTATAAAACAGCTCCCACCCCCCGACAGTGCCACTTTGAACTTGGTGTTTCTCTGTCCAAAAAAATACAATTATAGGGGGGAAGGTTTTCAACTTGTATTTTTCAATTGGAATCAATACAAAAGGTACCATGCTTGATCTTCTCTTCCATTTGCTTCCACTTTTAAAAGTTTTTATTGGCTTAATGTGAAGATATTTGAATTTATTTTAACTCGGTTTCTCTCTCCAAAAATAGGCATTTTCTTTTGGTGGGAGATTGTAGAGATAAAATCTTCGATTGAAATCAATATAAAAGGTAATGTGTTCGATCATCTCCTTCATTTGCTTCCGTTTTTGTAAAATTTCAATGGTTGAATGCGAAGATATGTAAACTTGTGCGAATTGGTACTTTGTGCTATATATGTATGTAATTTGTAGGTCAAATATTTTATTTTTTTGATTGAACCATTTTTTGGTAGCTAATATTGTCTCCGTATTATTATTTGTTGTGAATGAGGTTTTAGTTAAAAAGTATGAATTAAGTTTAATTTGTTTATTTAGAAAACACCGGCAATATAATATTAATTAATGCTGTGAATTTTTTAGATGGATCGGACATGGATGTATGAGACACGGAGAACTCATCCGGTGTTCATGAGAGAAGCATCAACATTTATTGACAAGGCTAAGACACACGCTTTGAGAGAGAGTATGAAGGATATTTTTTGTCCATGCGTGGATTGCAAGAATCAGAAGATGTGGAAAGATCCGGATGTAATCCTGGGACACATAATTCAGCGTGGATTTGTGGAGAAATATACAGTTTGGATTTATCACGGGGAAGTCGCCCCTCCTGTAGAGATTGGTGATATTTGGTTCGATCAGGCAGAGGATTTTATAATTGATGACATGTCTCGTCAAATGACTGGTGATTTTGGCGGCACTGGTTTTGACGCCGCAGAGGTTGATATTGATCTTGATCTTGAGGATATGTTGCGGCACGCTGAACCAGAGGTCCTAACAGAGAAAGCAAAAGATTTAAATAATTGGGAGGCGTTGCAGAAATCAACGAAAGATCTTTTGTACGATCAATCAAAGGGATGTGACATGCAGTATACAGTGTTGCGGTCGGTGCTAGAACTTCTTAGATTGAAGGCCAGGCACGGCTGGTCTGATACTAGTTTTAATGAATTGATGGGTCTCCTTAGAGCTATACTTCCTAAGCCTAACTTGTTGCCAGCTAACACCTACCAAGCCAAGAAACTGATATGTCCATTATCACTTGGTGTGGAAAAGATCCATGCATGTATTAATCACTGTGTACTTTATCGCAATGAATACGCTGACTTGGACAAGTGTCCAACTTGTGGGGCGAGTAGGTACAAAAAGGATAACAGTGCCACCGATAGTGCTGTTGCCGAACCAAATACATTGGTTGAGCCAGGCAAAAAGATTCCGGCCATGGTGATGTGGTACTTGCCAGTGAAAGATCGCATGAAGCGATTGTTCTCGAACCCCGCCGACGCCGAGTTGATGAGATGGCATCAAGAGGGTCGGAAAACAGATGGTATGATTCGACACCCCGCCGATGCTCGACAATGGAGAAACTTTGATTCGAAGCATCCAGAATTTGCAAATGATCCGAGAAATGTAAGGTTTGCGTTGAGCACGGATGGAATGAATCCGTTTGGTGACCTAAGCAGCTCGCACAGCACTTGGCCTGTTCTGCTCACCATGTATAACCTTCCGACATGGTTATATCAGAAGCGAAAGTATATTTTGTTGACTATCCTTATACAGGGGCCAAAATAGCCTGGCATCGATCTAGACGTGTTTCTTGAACCTTTGATGGAGGATATGCAAGAAATGTGGGAAGAGGGTCTACGATTGTTTGATGCGTACCGACAGGAGCATTTTACTCTGCGTGTGTGAACGACTGATTTTGGTAATCGACTCGGAAAGGAAAGAGGAAACCGAAGCAGAGAGGAAGGATTGAGTTGGAGTCGGACCAGGCTTCGTATCGGACCCGGTAACCGTATCGGACTGGGGAGGTGTTGCTATAAAGAGCGTATCGGCCGATACGGATTTGGTTTGGTCGTGGGCCGATGCGGGTTGTGAGTTGACAGTGTCAACGTGGGCTTGGTCTGGGCTCGAAGTAAGCTTCAAGGAAGTTGCCAAATAGAGATAAAGCTCGGTTTTAGGCAATTGTATTTTGCAAATTAAGTAGTGTAGATCTAATCTGTGGCTTAAGGCTGCTGCAAGGACTTGTTTGTTAGTTGTAGATAAGATCGTGCCCTACAAGGGTTCTGTTGTAACCTCGGGTATAAATATCCCGATAGTTTGTACATGTAAACTCTCTCTCAATCAATCACACAATTGAATCAATCTACTTTCGGCGCATCGCCAACCCTCGCAAGAGGTCTTCTTCGACGAGTTCTTGCTTCCTCGGAGCAGAGGTAAGAACTCGTCCCCGACGATCTGCATCGTCGGGGCTAACGTGTCACTTTAGACACGTTAAGCCTCGATGATGTGATCGTCGATTATCATGTCTTGAATAGTTTTGACAGGTATCTTAATTAAGCCTTGCCAGCGGTTTACTCGCTTTAGGGTTTATTGCTGACGATGGTTTAATTTTTATGCTTGGCTAGATTATTCAATGCAGCTGCCATCCCCAAAAGCAATCGACGACTTGATTTTCTTTGTGTTAAGTCTCAATTCACACTTCGAGTTGCCATCGACCTTAGTCCTGTTTTGAAATCTAATACAAAGCCTGTTTTCGGTTGTAATTAAGGATAGTACCGGGGTTTTAGCCGGTCTTATCTAACATATGTGATTGCTTTATGTTTCTTGCATATGTTTGCCACTTATATGTGCAGATCGATAAGTATAGATATGTCGATCATGAGGTAATCTCAAGATTTCTTTATGGTTGACGTGTTTATACTAGCCGATTGGCTCGTATAAGGTTGCACTAGAGTACTAGCTGGTGTAGTTACCTTTGTCATCCTTATCGGCCGGTATTATTAGTTGAGGTCTACATATCAATGAAGGCCGATAAGATTAGATTCATGTCTTACTTATTTTCTAAGTGAGCCGATATAGCTTTGCCCTATCGGCTGGGCTATGACAATGTGTCATCGGTCTGCTGACCGATCGGCCGTTGTTTTCTGACTTGGTTTACTTATTTCTTGTTGATTGCAGATCAAATCAACTGGCACGCTCTACTTACGACTAGGCAAGCCATTTGGACCTGCACTGGAGTTAAGCAGATCTCCCAGGACGTCGTGGTAACGCGGAACCCGTTTGGTTGCTGGACGGGTCGAAATTCTGCGCCAACACGCTTTTGGCACGCCCGGTGGGACTTCAAGAACACAAGCTTCTCACCAGCAACAAGAACACCTCGAGATGTCGAAGCAGGCCGAGATCGTCGAGGAGAACGTCATTCCCGTGACCGCCGACCAACTCAGCGCAGAACAAAAAGCTGAGATGGAGAGTCTGGTCGCGCAGTTCCAGAATATGTACCTGCAAACATATTCTAGGACTCGGCAGGGCACCTTGATTCAAAAGTCCAAGGTGGTCATGCCGAGTTCCAGAGATGGAGCTGGGACGTCGGCGGCGGCCCATGATCACGCCGTCAAAACTGAAGATACTGCAGCGCCGACGTTGCAAGACCGAATCGACTCCGCAGTTCACTCTGCGCTAGTCAACCAGTCGGGGATCCTGGTGAACACGTTGACCAATACGGTCAAGTCGATCCAAGATGGTTCAATCCATCAGTACAAGCCTCAAGGCCCGATTTACCTGCCAGAAAATAAGTTCCCTGCCTATCGAACCTTGAGGAACGACCTGAGCACGGCTCAGCCGACAGCGCCGATGCCACCTCTATCGGCGCAACCAACAACAACCCTGCCGCTGGTCCTCACCAAGCAGGCGGGAGGAAGCCCTCAGCACATCACAGAGGAGCAATATGCGCAGTGGACAAAGGGGAAGCAACCAGTGATCGAGCCGATGCAGCAAGTTCCTGTCAACCTGACATCGGCTGGACAGCCTCACATCCCCATGCCTAGCAACCCTCCGCAGCCAGCTGCGTACAACGTGCCGCAAGGCTATCAGCAGTACACCGCAGGGCAGTACGGCGCGCATAACCTGGATCACCACTATCAACCGTACTCCCCCAGGCACTATCAAGCAGAGGGCCTCCAACAATCCTACCAGCAGGACCTCCCGCATCGGCCCGTAGGATACTGGGCTGACATGATAGCCGAAGTGATGCGAGATCAATTCGGCTTGAAGCCCAAAGAGAACTCTACAGTGTATCGGCACCCGTATCCCGAAGAATTTGACAGGGTACCATTGCCAGGCCGATACAAGATCCCGGATTTCTCCAAGTTTTCGGGACAGGACAACGTCTCGACATATGAGCATGTCAGCCGATTCTTAGCACAGTGCGGGGAGGCATCAGCTATCGAGGCGTTGAGGGTGAGGTTTTTCCCTCTGTCCTTATCAGGGTCTGCATTCACATGGTTTTCTTCCTTGTCCTGCAATTCCATCAGAGGATGGATAGATCTGGAGAAACAGTTTCATAGATATTTTTACAATGGTGTACAAGAGATGAAACTGTCAGATCTGACTGCCATCAGGCAACGAGTGGATGAATCGGTCCCTGAGTACATACAAAGGTTCAGAGACATACGCAATAGATGTTATAGCCTCAGTCTGACCGATTCCCAGTTGGCCGATCTGGCATTTCAGGGATTGCTAGGGCCGATACGCGAGAGGTTCTCCTCGCAGGAATTTGACAGCCTCGCTCAGCTGGCACAACGAGTATCGGCCCACGAGCAGCGATTCCAGGAGGCAAAGAAGTTCGCGAAAAAGATTAACACTGTTTATCAGTACGCCTCCTACGATGAAGACGATGAAGACGCTGATGTCGACCTAGCCGAGTGGGCCCGGATGAGGAAATCAACAACTTGCCAGTGGGCCAAGAAAGGAGATAAAGAAGATAAATATGATTTCGACATCAACAAGGCCGATAAGATATTTGACCTGCTGTTGCAAGAAAAACAGATTCAACTGCCAGTAGGTCACGTATTGTCATCGGCCGAAGACATCAAGAAAAGGAGATATTGCAAGTGGCACAATTCCTATTCACACCATACAAATGAATGCAAGATCTTCCGGCAACAAATTCAATCGGCCATCGAGCAGGGCAGAATTAAAATCGATGACGCCAAGCGGCCGATGAAGATTGAGGGCCACCCGTTCCCAGTCAACATGGTGCGGGCGGACAGGGCCGATGGCGGTGGTCATCGGACTGGCAAGCGGCCTCATCAGACCTCTGAGGGTCTGATCAGAAAATATCAGCAGAGGCGGGAGGAACAAGCTCAAGACCAAGCCGATCAAGACAACTCCTACGACCCACACTAGGAGTGCGAGTTTTTTCGCTTCTGCTGGAATGAAGGGATGAGGTTGCCATCTATCCAGGAGTGCCCTGCATGCAGTGGTGTAGAAAATTCTTATCAGGGCAGCTCAAGCAGACAAACGCATCGGCCGGCCAAGCAACGGAAATCCGTGCATGAAAGGCTGGGGCCGATGCACCAAGATCAACACGATGAAGATGAGGAGCAAGTCCAGAACCCCCAATGGTGCCCAAGCGATGTATTCACCAAGACACAGAAATGGCGGGTTCAGAGGTTGAGGAGGAAAGAGCAAATCCAAGAGCAACGAGCTGAAATACCCCATCGGCCAACTAAGACCAGAAAAGAGTGGA